>PVJX010029128.1:0-23213 GCA_004027295.1 Dolichotis patagonum
AAAAAAAAAATCCTATCCGTCTGAATTCCCTAGTATTCCATGTTTTTGCAACTATTTTAGGGGAAAATCTTAAAAAGTAAATAAAAGGGTTTTAGGTACAAAATGTTCATTGAAGCCTTTTATGAAACAAGCAAAAAGTATATGCTTAAATGACCAGTGGAGGTTTGCATGACTGCTGTGGAATAGTATACAGCCTTCAAATGGGCCCTAGACGAACCACTAGTGGCACAAGGGACCTGAGGTGGTGACAAGTGTCAAGAGACAAGACAAGACAAGAGAAAGGCACACAAGTACAACAGTAAAGTCCACATCACCATAGTTTCACAAGATGCCTGTGAAGAAGATGAGGACACATTTGCAGCCCTTCCGGCCATGCTGTTGTGAGCTGCTTCTTTGCCACTCTGGTAAACAACTGTCATTGGGAAACTTACATTTGCTGCAATTTTCTTCAGGTCCGACAGGCAGCGAGAGGCTATGTCCTCACATTTCAAGTTCAGAGAAAGGTGAGCTAATTCCAAAAGCAAGAGGATTCTGAAAAAAAATAAAAGGGGCACTGGTTCGACTGTTGAACAGAAAAGATTCATTTGCATGGCAGAGGAAACAGACAATAACATTCTGCTCACTTAAGAAATAAAATAATAAAATAAAATAAAATAAAATAAAATAAAATAAAATAAAATAAAATAATAGACTACAAAGGCTCCTATGATGGCCCCTGTCAGGTACACTGTCAAAGGGCCCAGGCTGCCCTCCACGGTGCTGGTCCCTGCATACACCCTGACACCCATTCAGGTCTTCAGGTCATGCACAGAGCCCAGGGGAGGCACAGACATTGGTGCATTGTCACAGATGGCACCCTGCACAGCCACGTGGTGAGACAGACACTCACTGGCCACATTTCCAGTGAGGAAAGAGACCACACAGGAAGAAACTTGTTTTCCTGAGGCAGGGTCCAGGCTCTTCCCTCGTGTGCCAGGCACTGGGGGATGTCATCGGTAGTGTTCCCAATCACCAGTCAGGGTCTTTGCAACATCCACAGACTGCAGTCACATCTAGATCAGAACCTGGAGGTCTAGGATGGCTGAAATGACTTTCAAAAAGAATGAAGACGGTGGATGTAATTGCCCCGTTTTAAGACTTCTCATTAAGTGTAGGAGAGAAGAGAGTGGTTCTGCGTACTGACAGGCCAGAGCTTTCCCGCCTTTGCACTTGGCCTTTGGGTCCAGATCAACCTGTCTCATGGAGACACGTCTTCTGTGCACTGCAGAGACTCAGCCGTATCCCAGGTTGGTGCCCAGGGGATACCAGCAACAGTCCCAGCAGTGATCTCCAAAGGGAATCCAAATGCAGCCAAATGTCCCCTGGGGGAAAGTCACATGTTTCCTGCCTTCCCTATATCATGTCCCTGACTCATACAGAAAGACAACACCTGGCCTGTAAAGAACCACAAGTATGGATTTGCCATCGTTCTTTTCCCCAGCCTTGGGCTGCTCTGGGCAGGAGGCCACTTTGTGAAGGAGGGGTAGGGGGCGGGGCTCCTTCTCCTAAGCACTCACTCCAAACTTGCTCAGGCTCTGGGTCTCCAAAAGCCTGGCCCTCTGACCTCTGATCTCTGTGTCCTGCCTCTGTGTACTCTAAGATGCATGAGGTGTTGAACAGGTCAAGAAAAGAGAATCTGTGAAGGGGCGAATCCCTGGTTTTCAGACAATCATAGTCTTAACATAAACTTTGTCCTCCATTCAGAATTTCAGACACAGCATCTCAGGTGAAATGTTAGCAGGGCCCACGTGGTGTTTGGAAGGCTCCAAGGATGTCTGGGATGTGGGAAGGACCTGACATCACCAAGGGGCAGCTGTGCTGTGGGAATGGTGGTCTTCTAGCAAGCAGGAAGCACGGTTTCTCTCCAAGAGCAGGAATGGAATGCAAGGCCCACAGTAAAATGCAAATCTGAGCTGACTTGGATATCCTTGTAGATACAAAGAGCTAAAGCTAAAAGTTCATACAGCAGCAGAGCTACAGACAGTGCAGGAAGGGGCAGAGCCCTTTTCTCATCATTGCTAGGATGGGGAGGACTTCACAAGCCTCACGGATGGAGAAGAATCCACCAGGCAAAAGGCTGACAGAAGTGAGGTGTCTCTCTTGGGAAGATAATGCATGAGACTGTCCTAAAACAGGATTCGGCTCAGGATTTGTGGGAGTAAATGTTAGCCCAAATTATTTGGTATTAAATAATTTTTGTATTTCTGTAAATCATAAAATATTACAAAATGGTAAATGGTAAACTGGGACAATTTATAGTTTAGTGGAGGTGAAGGACTCAACTCTTAACATAAAGAAAACTTGTGAGTGAACTGTACCTGAGTGTATACCCTAATTTGAAAAGCTCAGGTTAAAAAGTGAATGGAAAATCAACAAAAGGAAAAATGCCTGTAAATATGCGAGAAAAGGTTCTCTATGGGAGAAAAGTCAGAGACATGGAAAATAATGGAGTTTTCACCTGACAGGATCAGAGAGACCACGAGGGGGCAGAAGCGAGCTGCCTTATGTGCCTGTGGTGCACAGCTGCGTTGTGCATGGAGCATCTCAGAAGCCCATCTCTTGAACATTCTCCGTATTACTCTCCTAAGGGGCTAATGAGTAGACAGACTTCCAGAAAGGGATTGCTTGCACCATCTTGAGAGCCCTTCCTGGAAGTATGCAGACACAGAAGAGGATGCTGGAACTTTGGCCCAGTTTGACCTAACTTCAGGCAGAATAACTTAAAGAATTTGATGGCTGACATGAGCTTCTTTCCAGGAAAATGCATGCACACACACATGTATGTATACAAGCACACTTGTTCTCACAAAACCCCTCAAGAGTCAGCTGTGACCGATCTGGTGGAAGACCTAAAAACCAAAAGAGCCCAGTTGCAAGACAGAGCATTTTGTCCTTCTGGTTTGAGCCCTGCCCCTCCAGCTGTAGCATCCCTGGGGCCCAGGGTCCTGCCTTCTGTGCCCTTCCTGTAAGTAACTTGTATCTAGTAACAGACCTCTATGTGGAGCAGAGGCCGCTGCCTTCACTGCCTACACATCTGACCACTGGCGTGCTAGCTGGCGCTCTTCCTTGCTCCTGTGGTTTGGCAGCTGTCATAGGCTGACACCACGTGGGCCTTCATCCATAGAAAATGAATCCTGCCAGCAGCCAGCTGAGCTGGGAATTGCTCCTGTCTCAGTCTGGCTCCAGAAGAGATCTGAAGCAGTAAGACTTTGCTTGCAGCTAGACAGGAGTCCTGCCTCACAGACATTGCCAGACAATAAACACAATGCGTGTTTTAAGCTGCAGAGTTTGTGTCATTTGTCACAGTCACAGATAACTAATACCCTCCATGTGTTATTTTCCTGGGCTGCCGTAACAAAGTGCCACACACTGGATACCTTAATGCAACAGACATTTATTGTCTGACGGTTCTGAGGCCCAGACCTCAAATCAAGGTGTCCCTGAGCTGCACTCTGTCCAGGGGGACCCTTCCTGTGTCTTCAGTTTTTGGTGGATGCCAGCAGCCCTGGGCCTGAATCTCGCCTCTATTGTTAGAGATCCTTTCCTCTGTATGTCTCTATGTTGAAATTTTCCTCTTGTTAAAAGATCGCCAGTCATGGGAAGGACAGCCCACCCTAATTCAGTATGCCCTTATCCTAACTTAAATCTGCCAAAACTTGCTCTCAAATAAGATCCTACTGGAAGATGCTGAGGACTAAGTCTTGGACATAATGTATCTTTCTGGAGAGTGCAGTTCAACATACTGTACCCCCAAATGAATGATCCAATGATAATGTGAAAAATACCCAAAACTACTATAGCAGGCAAGGATCACAATGTTTCTGATAGTAGGAGTAGACACAGGTGAATGGGATAATCACTGAGAATTCAAAAGATAAATTCTCCAAAGAGGTGCTCCTAAACACGGCAGAGATTAAACATCATTGGTGATGAGACATGCAAATTAAACTCAAAACATAAGACAATTCTGGCCTCCCATATCAAAGACCAGAAGAAAATATGCTAAGTATTCCACCCTGGCTGGCTTTTGCTAGGCTTACTCTAGTTGCTAGTTTTTACATCCTTTCACATTTTTTGATACTTTATGAATTTTGTACACAGATCATGTAGATGGAAAATTGGGAACACACTTACTTTTCTTCTCTGATTGAAGGAAAGCGCTGGAGATTATAATGACCTAAACGTTTATAAGTATTCTCCAGAATTTGGTTGACGTTTTCTGGTAAATCATTTTTGTCCAATTTTCTAGAATCAATTAAAAAATATTAAATGACAAAAACTCCTTTCAGATTTATTAAAATTATTTGTCTTGTTTTTGTTTTGAGACAGGGTCTCACTATGTAGTCCAGGCTGGCCTTGAACTCACTATGCTCACGACAATCCTCCTGCCTCAGCCTCCCGAGTTCTGGGATTATGGACCTGTGTGACCTATTAAAATTATTCTAGGGGAAACTCCGTGAAAGTCCATGAACCCGTGTGTTGCACCAAGCAAGGCTCTAAAGCGTCGCTCCTCCTGTCTTCTGATGTTCCAGTTCTCTTACCTCCTCCTCCCTCCTCCCTCCCGGGGGTTGCTCTTCTTCCTAATCACTGAAGCATGCACCCCAGGAAACGAGCACAGGCCTGGCTGCCAAGGTCAGCACTGTCCCGGGCCCTGCTTGGGAGCAGTTGGCTTCTCTCACTGTCCCAGGGCCCTGGGCTAGATTACCTCTCAGAAGTGCTCCCCTGAGCTCACAAACTCACCAAAGTCCCCTCACACCCCTCACCAAGCTCCCTGTGATCCCATCACCTCCTGCGACATCAAACACACGACCTCCTCCCACGTCCGTCCTTACCCGGTGCACACAAACTCACCCTGACCCCCGCCATCCTCATTTCCTGTAGTTACAAAGCAGGTCCCTTAAGGAAAACGTCTTAGAAGACCCCTCTCTACTCTCTGGGTGCATTTCCTCTCTCTCTTCCACCCTGCTCAACCCCACCAAATTTCACCAGAGCCCTGCTCTTGTCTTGTTCAGTCAGTATCCGCCTCATCTGCCATGGCGTGTGAGGAACACCTGACTCAGGTGTGGGGACTTTCTTCACTCGTAGAAGTTTCCTCCTGCTGCTGGTGCCCTCACAGGCCTCTCCTCGGTAATGAGGGAAGCTAGGGCGGGGGGGGGGCGGCTTTCAGCGCCCCCCTCCCCTGGTAACCCTGGGTTCCTGCCTCTTCCAGGGCATCTCAGCCAGCTTCCAAACACTGCCCACTGACACAGGGCACCCTCGTGGAGGGGCCAGGTTTCCTGAGCTCACTCCTCAGAAAACTCAACCTTTATTTCTCTCAAAACTACTCACGCTTTTAGTGCGTTAATGTGGAAAGAGACTGACAGGCTAATGGAATTTTTCTTTTCTTCCTTCAGCTGATGCTCATCCATTAATTCATGGCGAACCTGCCATAAAATGGATCAGAATATTCATTTGCATTCAGAGAAGTAGCTCTGTAAAGATTCAGATTTTGTGTCAAGATAATATCATTTAATTCTTCTAAAGTTAATATTTTAATTAAAATGTATCTTCTCATTAATATTTATATTTAGTTTTTCTGATATATCTTAATCTGATTTTTATACATAAAAATTAATAGCTGATGAACACTTTTGGGACAGAGTACATAGTAATTGCTTGTCTCTTTATGACTTTCCTGTTAATTTCTTTGAAAATCCAATGCAGAGAGCCTCCCCATGGAGGAGACATTGTTACTGTTTAAAAGACATATTCAAACAATAACAATGAAGGCAAAAGTCTTGTTTTCAAAAGTAAATCTATGCATACTTTCACGTAGCGTAAAGTCTTTAGTTCTTTTTATTGTTTCTTTTCATTTTTGCTCTTGTATATGTATGATTTTTATTTCTCTCAATTAGTGGGCTTATTCATGGTCTCACGCTTAGTTTTCTGAACAGGGTCTTTAAAAAAAATTACTTCCTATATATATTTTTTGTTTGTTTGTTTGCTGTTTTTGTATTGAGAATCAAACTCAAGGCCTTGTGATTGCCAGGCAGGCGCTGCACCCAGTTACATCCCTGGTCCCATACATGTGATTTTAATGATGTCTGTTTACCATAACTGAGAATATCTGTCGATACTTTTGTGGCACATGAGCTTTTATAAACGGTGCTGCAGTGGAGCAAAACTTGGCAGCTTCTTCCTTTTTTCCAGCCTGCAGATAACACTCAAGAAGTTCCCTGGATAATATGAAAAATGGTGGATATTAAACCTTGTTAAAATTGTTTTCTGTTCCAAATCCCAGGATATTGTACTTTGCTGACTTTTATGTTTCACAAACTTTAAAAAGAGTCCCTGGAAAGCTCCCCAAACCACAGCCAGGGCCCGGGGCTCACCAAGAAGGCCAGTGGGCGCCAAGAGACACGTTACCATAGACAACAGAACAGGGGTTCTTGGCATTTAATTACCTATGACATTTGAAAGTGACATCTTAAAGAAAGGTCACATCTATATTTACTTTCTTTTAAAGACTCCCCAAATACCCACAAGCAGGCACCCAAATCTGCAGGCCTGGATTTGGACTTGGGGGCAAGTCTTTGGCAGTGGCACAACGGGCATCCTCACTGTCAGCATCCACCCAGCCACAGTCCTCACAGAGTGGCCTGAGACATAAAAGCTGCTAAGTCCCCTTTTATCCAGGAGGTACAATGACCAAGCCTTTGGTGACAGACCCACCCTGCACTGACCCACACAGTAGTGCAAGGCCACCTGAACACCTGGATAAGGTGCTTGATGGTTTAACTATTTGCTAAAACATCCGCCTCATTAAGAGTTTACTGCATTAAGTCTTTTTTTTTTTTTTTTTTGTGCTGGGGATCAAACTCACGACCTCGAGTTTGCCAAGCAGGCACTTACATGGCTGAGCTAAACCCCTGGCTGCATTAAGATTTTAAAACCATGAGCCAGAGCTAGTGATGAGTTCTTTGCATCTTAGTATATTTCTTTGTCGTTAATAGAAATGTCCATGGTTAGAACTACCCATAGATTCTAAAACCAACCTTCCAGAAAGATACAAACTCAATACCAACTATGAAAGATAAAGCAAGTGATACACAGCCTGGCCACACAAAATCATAACGCAGAGAGGAGAGACACATTAGCACCCTGGCCCAGCACCCAAGGGTGGGCACAGCACTCACAGCATCAGCTCAGCCCGCCATTCCTTGTCTTCTTCCTCGGTCTGATTTAACACACTGATGATCTGGGAGAGGCTGGGGATCACAAGGTGGTGATAACCAGGCTTGAGAAATGGCCTCACCATGTGCCAGTACAGTACTGAGGCGTTGTACACCAGGAAGTAGTACCTGCGACCAGGGAGAGGAAGTCAGTAGGGAAGCCACAAGGTCAGGGGCTCCCCTGTGCCCTGGTCCACTGAAATTGTCTCACTGTCTTGCAGATGGTGGCAGCCCTGTCTGTGGTGCTTTCTCCCAGCCTGCATGTGCACAGGATGCACATGACGTGCCTGGATGGCCCTGCTCCACATCAAATGGGACTCCTGTTCAGTCCAGCGTGATGACATGGCCATAGCTCCTGAGTTCAGACCAGGCTCCTTTCATTGTGCTACTCCACAAATGGATCAGCACCCCACGAAAATATACCAGTACGGAAGGGAGGCAGGGGTATGGAAGGTTTCCTGCAGGATGTGACATCCTACTGTGGCCTAAAAGGTGACCAGGGTCTGCCAGGAGCTGAGAAAAGAGGCTCAGGCAGACAGAGTGGGAAGGAACATTTGGGGAAAATAGGCTGTGAAGTCAGGGGACTGGAGAAGTGAGCAAAGTTGTTTCTCTAATGTCTGGGCTTCCTTTGCAGGTGGCAGAGCGACCTGCAGAGGTTGTCCACCTGAAGGATTGTTCTCTGGGCCACAGCTCCTCCAAGGGAAAGAGGGAAGGGCAGGTGCCACAAGCAGACTCCTCTGGCTGAGACGAGTCCTTTCCCTGCTGTCTCCCTGCTGTATCTTGTCATGCTGGAAAAGAACTTATCCTCTCCCTGGTACTCGTCTTCCTAAGCTTCCTCTGACTGACTCCTGTCCCATCCAATGGGACTACTTGGTTGTCTCCTCCTCCCCCAACACCAGCCTGGTAGCTCCCAAGTGACACCCATACCACTTCCTAAAGGTGTCTCTGCCGACCTTCTCTAGGTCCTGGTCACCCACCATCTTCTGGTGGCCCTAAAACCCCTGCAGTTGAGCACCAGCTGGGTTCTTCCCCAGGTTACTCAGATCCGTGGTTCCTTTGGGAGACACCCTTGTTCTTAGGATCTCTGTCTCAGGGTCAGGTCCCCTCATCCCTCTGTTTCCATGGAGGGATGCTCTGTGGATCTGGGCCCTGAATCCCAAGCACCTACACGAGATGTGGCCAGAAAGGACCATCAACCAACAAGCGGTGGACCTTGGAGGAATGAGGGAATGAACCTGGGATTTATAGCGAAAGCAGCTTCAAATGCTACTTCCCATCACACCTGCTGCACTAATATCAGTTTGTGTTGAAGCCTGATCGTGTCAGTAACCATAGTTGTTACACTCAGTGTTAAGTGAGTAGAAAACGGAGTCTGAGTTTCAGTGAATCACTTGTAAAGATGCAGGCGGCTTGGCTCAGACAGCCCTCCAGGGTGGTGGGCAGCCACCTGAGGAAGCTGAGAGCATGGTCCCCTCATCCTGGAGACGTGGACCCTTCAAGACTGGGAGCAGGATCCCAGGGTACAGGTCAGAAGGCAGGTGCCCAGCAACAACAGATTCTGACAATCATGAAAACTGTAGAAGAAGATGCAGTGCTGTGGAAACTGTGTGTATGGTCTGGTTCTCCACGCTAATGAGATGAACTTATGGCCATAAACTAACTAAAAACACAAAATGAAAACAAAAGGAAAACCCTGAGTGGCCAAATAGACTGGACTACTTAGTAGATTCTGGCCTTTTATATAGTCATTCAGGAATACACAGCTCAAGATGCCTACCTCTGTTCTCCTTTCGCAAAGTTTATAGCCTTCATGTACTGAGTCACACAGTGTTCAAACTCTTCCTAAAACAACATGAAGAATGTGTAATTAACTTGAATTTGCCACTGAAGTACCCATTGCTGCTCGTGGTCACTTCCACAAACTTTCTTGCTGAGACCAGGCTGGCATCTGGGCTGATGCACAGTTGGGGTGCAGGACTGGGCTTCATCAGAAAACACAGCTCCCAGTGTTTTAGGATGCCCTTCTGCCCCCAGGCTCCCTTTACCCAGCTCGGGGACAACTGCAGGTGTATAGGGCATGGTGCACAACTGAAGGTTGTGCCAAGGTCAAAGAGTCACAATGCACATGCCACGCACCTGACAAACAGTGAGTGCCCTGAGGAAGAAGCATAAACAGGGGATGGTATGATTTCACATCACTGTGAAGATGAATTTGGCTACTTACCTCCATTTGCTGAACACTACTTTAAGACTGGGCTAGGCCACCCTAGGAGGCAGCAGAAGCTGAAGGCTGAGAAGAAGGGGCTTCAGCATGCTCACCGGGTTGTCCGAGGACTTAGGGGCACACAGCTGGGCCCTGCACAGGTGAGCCCGGCCCAGAAACTGGGTGACTGGCCCCTTCACCTTGAAGTACATCTGGATGCAGTCCTCGCTCATCTCTGGCTGTCCCATCTGCAAGACAACATGCCTCCAGGAGCTGGAAAGATGCTGTGTGGATGGGACACCCCCGAGGACAGGCCGGGGTGCACCTAAGAGGGATGACCCACCCACTTGTCCTCCAACCAACGTCTGAGCCCAGAACCCCGGGAATCTGGCAGCCCTCCCTGGGCTGGGTCTGTCCACCTTGAGTGCCTGTTCAGCACAGAGCACAAACAAGTCGGGACTGAAGCTTTCTGAGGGGTCGAACTCTGACTTTCCCAGGTTGGCCGACTTGATTAGCTCGTAGGCTCGCTTCAGGGAATCAGCATCTGTTGGGCAAGGGTGACAGAAAACTTGGAGGTCTGCCTTCTGTGACCCAGGGGCCTGTCCCGGAGATCAGCGGCCCAAGCCACCAACACCTGCACTTCAGGACCGGGCTCCCAGAGCCCTCCCACTTCAGAAATCAGCCCTCAGTGGCCTCAGCCAGCAACAGGTCCAAGCAGGGAGGCCGTAGGTTCACCTCTGCTCTGCTCGCGGCAACCCCGAGTTCAAGGCCTTCAACTGCTGGCCTCAGAGGATCGCTCCTGTAAGCCAAGGGCAGGATCCCTGGGACTCCACCCCTCTTGGGGGGTCAGGGGTACTGGGTCCCCAGGTCTCCCAGGGATGGGGATTCTGGGGTCTTCTAGCGGCGGGTCGGCGGTCCCGGGCTCACCTTCGTGGCTCTCCGCGCGGGCCAGCTCCTGGGTAATGACCAGGTCCATGGCGTCGCTCGTCGGTGGTCCCGATCCCCCGCAGCTGTCTTGGGATAAGCTAGCGGTTGCTTAGCGACCGGGAGGGACGCCGGGCCGCTGGTGGGAGGAGCCACACTGGTGGGTGACTCCCGGCTGTACGTGGGGCGGGAGTCCGGCAGTGGGCGGGCGGAAGGAAGAGGGGGGCGGGGACGTGGGCGGGGTTGGGGCTGGTGAGGAACCGTCATTGGGGATGCAAAGGCAAGCGAGGGACAGAAGTGGGAAGAGAAGGTGCATAATTCGTTCCACAAGTTTGGCTCTTTATGCGGTGAATGAATGAAGCTCGAAACACAGCAGCAGTGAAAGGAGAGCTGAGGTCTCCTCCAGACTGCTAGTTGTGACCCTCAAGAAGTGTCCAGGACTGGAAAAGTCCTGAATAGTCATTGTGGGCAGGGTTCGGGCCACGTTGGACACAGAAGCCACCCTGAAAGGAGAGGTGTGTGGATGGGGAGAAAGTGGGATGTCAGCGAGCAGGGGAACAGTCCCTGGAGAGGACTGTGCTGGGAGGACCGGGAGGAGCACAGAGTTGGGGAGCCGGGGCCCGCTGTAGGCAGGGATGCGGCCCGGCAGCAGTGGGGTTAGAAGGCACAGAGCCTGAGGCCCCAAGACAGGGTGGCTAAGACCTTACTCCAGAGGAAGTCAATGTCTTGGACTATCTAAAAATCCTTTGCTGAGGGTTGGGTTGGCAGCAGCAAGTTTCTCTTAACCTTGCCTCAAAGGCGTCAGGGAAATCTGCTCCTTGTAGCGGAGAAGGCCTGCGCTTCTCTCAATGTCTTCTCCCCTTCTCCTTTCTCAGGATTTTGGCAGGGTGACCGGACTCCCTGCCAATCTCATAGCCAGCTGTTTCCAGGTGCCTGAGTTCTGGCCAATGCAATAAAAGGAATTGGTGACAGGGCAGTTTTTAAAATGGAAAGGCATCACCTTCCTTGGCCCTTCCTTTTATTTGATGGTGGAAATGTGGCCACAGTGACTGGAGCTTGAGCAACGATTTTATGCTGTGAGGTAGAAACTGCCTGTGCTGGGAACAAAGGAACCCAGGTCCTTCACCTTGATATGATATGATATGATATGATATGACGATATGATATGATACATTCATCTCCAAATAGCCTTACGTGAGAAAGAATAAACTTCTCTCTTGTTAAAGCTGTGGTTGCTTTATGTTTTCTAGAACATTTCTGCCTTACTTTTTCTCATCTCAGAGACAAAAAACCACCCAAAGTTAAAAGAAGAAAGGTTTATTTCAGCTCACAGTTTATAGAGGTTTCAGCCCATAATTTGCTGGCTCCAGACTTAGGGCAGATAGCACTCATACCCTTAATTCTACAGATGCACTACGAATCAATTACAAATCTAGATCCAGTCATCTCTAAAAAACCCCACCTATGACCACATGAGGCTTTGGAGATACATTAAACACAAGCCATAAGAACTTCTAACTGGCTTCCTTACCAGGGGGTCAATACCAAGGCATTTCCAGGGGCATGAGAAAGGTCATGGCTTTGCCAGTTAGATAGAATAAGGATGCAAACACACAGTGCTGGAGTATTAAGTGGGCAGATCCCCAAAGAGGATTATGTCATTGTTTTCTTAGACACATCTTAGAATAAAAAGCATGATATGATATGATATGATATATGTGTGTGACATATACAGGTTGCATGTACAGCTCCTTGTATCTGTGATAGAGCTATGCACTGATAAACCCATTACAAGTTAAAGCTATCATTCACCAAGATGCACCGAACAATTCCTGGTACCAAAAAAAGGAAAGAAAAGATGCACAGAACAGATCGGCAGAATTTGTCTACCAAGTGTGGCACCAGTATGCTGTTGTCCACCCTTGCCGGTGGCTGGGTGCCTGGTGCACTGCTGCTCTCTTGGCATCACAAGAGAGCATTGCAGTACATGTCGCTAGCCAGTGAACAGATAAAAATGCAAAATTTGGGCTGAGGATTTAGCTCAGCAGCATACGCACCTACCTTGTAAGCACGCAGTCATGAGTTTGGTCTCTGGTACCAAACAAACAAACAAACAACTCAAAATTTGATGTACAGCACCTACAAAATACATATTGCTTTCATATTGTTATAAGATGGAGAAATCCTGTGAGCTATCTCTACATGGCTGTACGATTAAGAAAAAGTTCTGCCTTGAAATAATTTTGAAGCATAAACATATTTTCTTGGAATCCTGGAGCAGTATACCATCCTGAAAGGTTAAAACCTCAAGTCTCTACTACATGAGCCGTCTATTTGTTTTCAAGGACAGCTCTTAAATGTGCCTTTGTTTATTCATAAAGATTTTCAGCACCATGTCTATAGCAGTGATAAAATATTTACTCTCTCTAACAAAGTACCTCCTAGAAATTATGGAATGAGAGATTTTCTAAATCCAAGAGCATCAAATATTAAAACTCATTTTTTTCTGGTTATATAGTAGCCATGAATATCAAGAATGCAGCACAGAGTTATTTTTCTTGCTAGATGGTATTTCATTTTGCAAAGACAATTCAGGTCAAGCCCGGCTTGCTTTGTTTGCTTGCTGGAGTATCAAATGTGGAAATTGTGGGCTCCAGCATGCTGCCCAGAAAGTCCACACCTCTACTTTCAGATGCTTCGCCATGTCCCCCATCTGCGTCCCAAAGTAGGAGCAGTGCAGTCGTCTCCCTAGGTTACTCCACAATACCCCAGTGCTCAGGGTCTCCCCGAGCGGGGAGCCCATCACCTGAGGATTGCTCCTCTTGCACCTCTCAGGCCTTCAGATGGCACCTCCATCTGTCTGAAGCAGGAAGTCCTGAATACCCACACTGCCTGTCCCACAGAGCAACATTTGTGTCTTCATCTAAAAAGGAAGAAACTCACCAGGAGTGAGGGGCTTTGCTATAGCACCAAGGAATCCTCCAGTTCTCTCTGGACGACCCTGAGTGTTCTATAAATCAATTCAGTTTTGCCAATATCTGAAGTTAACATGAGGCCCCACAGGTTAGGGGCTCAGTCTCACAAGACATCCACCTTTCAGCTGTCCGTCAGAAATGCTGGGCTGTCAGGTATCCATGCTTTTGTTCAGTGTGGCTACGAATGGGGGTTCCTTGACTTCCTTGTATCATTAAGATAATTTGCTGATGTCCTGAGTACACATAAGTCTGGGAAACACATTTACAGGTTTCTTACAAGATACACACATGATTGTCTAGATGAAGAGATGCACAAGGCGAGGTCCAGAAGGGTCCCTAGTGCCGAGGCCTCTGTTCCACGGAGTTTGGATTGAGCTACTCTCCTGGCGCATGAACATATTCATCACCCTGAAAGTCCTCCAAACCACACAGCTCAGCTAGCTTCTTTTGTGTTGTTTTGTTTTGTTTTTCCTTCAGGACTTGAGTCCAGGGCCTTTGTTTTGAGTGACAGATCTTTTTAGTTTTTCTTTTGAGACAGTCATGCTAAGCCACTAAATTGCACTGACTGAGCTTGAACTTGAGATCTCTTTGCCTCAGCTTTGCAGGGTGTGGGATTATAGGCAAGTGTCACCATACTTGACATGGTTCCAGCCCTTCCCTTCTCTCCAGAAGGTGGAAGTAGGGCTGAAAGTTCCAAATTTCTAATCATGGCTTGAGTTACATCATGAGAACAGAAGATGCTCTTATCATGAGGAAATTCTAAGGGTTTTGGAGCTCTGTGTCAGGAACTGGGGCAGAACTAATTGTGTTACATCTATTATCCTCCCAATAGATGCTCAGACTACCAGCTTTAGGCCTACAAAGTCAATCAAACGATATAAGCATTGTTATGTACAGCATACTGCACCTGCGTTCCCAGGATCAACCCTGGAGGCCTGCTTATGAATCTCATGGCCGCCCTAACCAAGAACCACAGACAGGGCAGCTTAGCCAATAGAAGCCTATGGCTTCATAGCCTGGAGGCTCAAGTCTAGGACAAAGGGGTTGACGGAGCTGGTTCCTCCTGAGGCTACTCTCTCTGGACAGCATCTCCTTCATGTGTCCACACGTCTGCTTCCACAAATTTCCCCTTTTTCCCAGAGCAGAAGTCACTGGAGTTAGGACCTTCCCTAGTGCCCTCATTTTAAATTGATGGCTTTATCTCCAAATAAGGTTTCAGGGAGTCCAGTTAGGAGAATGATGCAAGAATTTTAGGGGAACACAAACCAGTAATACTTGGCAGCGAGCATGTTGTGAGAATTTTGAACATTTGTAAATTCACCAAGTTAAAAACCAGGATTATGGTGTAATTGTTCTTTAAAACATCACAAAGTGAGCCATGGGGAACAGGAAGAAAATCGAGACGCCAACTTGTACCTTCCAGTGATCCAGAGGCAGCCATGGGAAGTGGGAAGAGAATCAAGAAGCCAAACCATCCCTTCCTATGAGCCAGCTGGTACAAGGGCTGGGAGACAAAAAGAACATGCTTCCCCAACTAAGCAACTGGCTGATTTGGAGGAAGTCAGGCTGAGATGACAGCAACTAAAGTAAAAAAATAACTTAATGCTTGTATTGTTTGATTGACTTTGCAGGCCTGAAGCTGGTAGTCTGAGCATCTATTGGGAGGATAACAATATGCATTATAGCAAGTGTGGGGGTTTCCTTCTGTCTTGTTTTTGAGATTCAATGTTTCATTCCATTTTACTGTTTTGTTTTATTTCTGTATATGGTAACCTGAGCAACTATTTTGAAGATAACAATATGAAATATAACAGCTATTGTTAAATTCTTATCATCGTGTTTTGAAAACCCATATAGCTGTTGTTTTTTGTTGTTGATGTCGGTTTTTTTTTTTTTTTGGTTTATTTGCTTTTTGGTTTTTCTTTTTTCTCTTTAAAATTCAACAACAGGGCCCGGGGCTTTGGTTCAGCGGCACAAGCGCCTACCTGGCAAGCGCAAGGTTGTGAGTTTGATCCCCGGTACAAAAAAAAAAAAAAAAAAAAAAAAAATCAACAACAACGAGGAAAATAAAACATCACAAAGTATTTGTAAATGGGCAGAACACAAGTTAAAAACAGAGATTTTCTTACCCCCAGACTGCTGCTTATTAAAGTCCCCTGGAGGTAGATGCATCCAAAAGGGTTCTTGGGGTTCACTTGATTTAGAATACTGGACCCTGAGGACAGGCAAGGGCAAGAGTGGGCAGGAATGGTGCTGGGGGCTGGTGTAATGGTCTCCCCAGCCCACTCTCAGAAAAGCAGGATGCTGCCCTATCCTATGGGGGCTGGAGAAGGTAGACGAGGGGAGGCATGGAGAATCCCTGAGAGTGGCACCTAACAATCTGACTCTCCAGAGAGAAACAGAAATAGTCTCTGATTTGGAGAATTTGTTGATTATTCTTGTGAAAATCCTCTTGATCCCACTTATTAAATCTTCTTAAGGGTTTGCACTGGTTCACAACCTCCTACATGCCTAACCCCAAGCAGGGGCAGCCCACCATTGCTGACTGACCACCCTCTCAGGGAAGGCCCTCTACACCTGCTCTGGGCCAAGGTCTGAGAACACAAGGGGTGGAAGGTACTGTCCTCAGAAGCAAGACTGCACGTACTGACGTGGCCAGGAGGGGCCTCGTGCTTACAGGGATGGAAGCTTATGTGCAGGGCAGAAGGAGGATCACAGGCGGTGTCCATTCAATCTGCATCTGTATCTTTCCCAAGAAACATCTGTTGCATGAATAGGTGGATTCCAGCAGTACCCTAGAGGGCCATAAGAGGGCGCAGTGCCCTGCCTCTCAAAGAGCAAATTATCCCAGGGCGCCGGCATCCCCAACACCCAGAGTATTCTGCACATTGTGAGTTTCCCCAGCGCCACAAAGAAATGATCGGGCTTGCATCTGGTTCCTTCTGAATTTCTCCCATGGCCTCTGTTGCTCCTGGGTCTTTCTCCGTCCATAGACCTTGTGCCCTGCCCCACCCTTGTTTGTTGGTATGTAGAGTTCTATAAAAAGTATGTTCAAAAAGTGAGAGAGCTCTCTCACTGGTGTTCTGCTTCTCTCTGCCCTTTCTCACCCTTGGTCATCCAGGTGTAACACAGAGCATCTAGTGAAATGTGAATGTCAGATAATGAGGGTTGCTCAGCACTGTATAAACACATAAAAGTGTTCTAAGGCAATGCTAAAAGGCTTGCTCATTATTTGTCTGACATTCAGGTTCCGTGTGGCCTTCCACTTTCCTAAATCTGCTGCCCTTCTCCGGTGTGTCTATAGACAATGCTCTGCACAGGACATGTGTGCACATAGCTCTATTTTTGCTCACAGAAATGGTAGCACATTCTATCCTGTTCACATCACTTTTCCGTATAACGGTCCATCCATTCACTCAAAAATATTTATATAAGGCCTGTATGCATGATTACAGTGATACACCACTCTACATAGTGTCTCTCAGTCTCAGCGTTGTTGGCCTTCTGAGTCAGGTCGTTCTTAGTTTGGGGAATTGTCCCATGCCTTGTGGAATGTTGAACAGCATCCCTGGCCTCTGCCCATTAAACGTCATGGGAACTGTCCCCCACCACAGTCGTGAAAACCTAAACTATCTCCCAACTGCTGAGATTCCTTGGTGGTGGTGGCGAGGGTGGGTGGGCAGAGTAGCACTTGTGGATAACCACTGGATATCTCCCTATCTCCTATTTTAAGAAAGAAAAAGAAAGAAGAAAGAAAGAAAGAAAGAAAGAAAGAAAGAAAGAAAGAAAGAAAGAAGAAAGAAAGGAGAAAGAAGAAAGAAGAAAGAAAGAAAGAAAGAACCTTTTCCTTTTATCATTTTAGTTTTAATATTTGGGACCCTGCAAGTTAAACCAACAAATATCAGATCAACAGGATTCAAATTTTATTTTGTGTCCGTGTTTTAATTTTTATGTATACTTAGAAGACTCACAGAAAAGGAAGGGAATACGCAAAACAGCAGCAGTTCAGTAGCTCTGAGAGCTTGAAAGCCATTTTAACAAAAAGTGATAAATTTATAGAAACATAAAAAAGCCAAGGAAAAGAGTTTGGGATTTGAGGGGAAGTAAACTGTTGGCAGATAAACACATGGAAGAAAACTAATCAAAGGTAAAGGCTCTCCCAGTGAAATTTGTTTATGCATATCCAAGCCCGGGCTGTCTCCAATGGTGCATTGTTCTATGGGACATAGGAAGGAGACACCATCGCCAAAGGAGTTTTGTGCCCGGCCCTTAGGGAAAAAGGGGAACACAAGAGAGCTTTTTGTGCATCTCTGTTTGCCAGTTGCCTCCAGCTCAAAGAAATCCTTATGCCAAAGCAGTGTGTTCTGATCATCCGTGCCTGCCTGTCAATGATTGCTTTGTAAACATCGCTAAACTTCTCTCCAGAGCTGCTACACTGATTTATATTTCCTCTGACAAGGAACAAGCGTGGTGAGTTCTTCACAGCCTGTCCACACTGGTTGTTGTCAAACTCATCGAGCCTCGCTGGTGTGAGAGAACCAGCAAGAGAACACGTGTTCTCACTGTAGTTTTAACTTGTATTTGTTTTAAAATGAGTCAGTTTCAGCATCTTTTTGCATGTGTCAGCATTATTTCCTGTCTTGTTACCTGGTCATTACACTCTTTATAAGCTAATGTCAAGGAAATTGCCACTTTATGATTTGAATTTAAAGTATATTTCAGACTTTTTAGGGCTGGCGATGTGGCTCGGTGGTAGAGTTCTTGCCTTACGTACTTGGTTCTTATTTTCTTTGATTTTACTTATGTTGAATACTTATGTTACTTTTGTCATCTAGCATTTAATTTAAATGTAGTTGAATTTATTGTGCAGTTTCTATATCTTCTTAGAGGACCAAAACCATAAACAAATTATGGTTCCATGCTATGTTCCAAGACCCCCAGGCTTTAGGTATTTCCTCCAGAAGTAGTCAGTGAACCAGGAGTTTATTTGGGGGTGAGCAGCGATCCTCGGGGGGCCTCCTCTCAGGCCTGTGTGTTGTGTCTTGTGTCTGTCTACGCAGGGCCTCACACATGCTGTTTTGGTTTTCCAATTCACAATATGTTTCAACATCTGCTACTCGAAGCCCTCCGCTCAACTAGCCCTGATTTTAACATCTTTCGAGTCTGCATTTGCATGTTTATTTCTATATAAACGTTGAATAATCTGGTGTAGTTAAAAATACACAAAACACAAAATAAAAAAATATCCATTTTCACTGGGGTTTAATCAAGGTATAGACAAGTTTAAGGAACACTGATGTCGCTGGGGATTTAGCTCAGTGGCCTAAGCACCTGCCTGGCAAGCACAAGGTTGTGTGTTTGAACCCCGTACCAAGAAAAAAAAAAAAAAAAAGAAAGAAAGGCAGGGAGCACTGATGTCTGTCATATAGGTGCTCCTGACCCTGAGGACATGGTGGTTTTTGACTTGCTTTCTTTCCTTGTGCTTCTGTTCACTGACATTTTACTTAGGATTTGTGCCTTAATGTCAACAAGTAAGGTTGTTTTACAATTTCTTTTCAAGCAAAGAATCTGGATGTGTGCTATTTTCTGCTGTTTCTTGCATTGATTTCAAAGCATTGTGATGATGTGTCCCTTAAAGATTTGCTAATTCTTGTAAAGTTGAACTTGCTTTTCTTTTTTGTTTGGAGCATGTATGTATGGATATGTAAATGTGTGTCTTCTTTTTTAAATTTTATTTTAAAAAGAGAAAAGTCAGAAAAAAAAACAGTAGGAAAAAGAGATAAACAACAGCAAACTCAAAACTAACAATATAGGTATTCAAAACAGAATGAAAGAAATTTAACAATGGTTGTTATATTGCATATCATTCTCTTTTTTTCAAAGAAAGAAAAGAAAATTAAAGGAAACAGAAAAAAGGTAGAATAATAACAAATTAAAAAATTAACATCATTAAATCGCTACTTCATACATTACTCGTTGTTGTCTTAAAAAATAGTTGTCAAAGTCACAAAATCGAAGCACAAATAGTAACTAGACACTCAAACATTGACAGTATAAATCCCTCTGTTCAAGGTTACAACAGAAATTTAGTAATATGGTCATCTATCTTACACAAAATACATACGGTTATACCCTTTAGAGCACTTTCCTTCCCTTTCACTTTTCCAATATCTATTATACTTTTTGGATCCCCTTATTCTGTCAGTTTTTATTATTTTTATACTAAAGAGACAATGTGTATCTTGAGTATTGGTATTTGAGGATGCACATGTATGCATGTATGCATATATAAGGGCACAATTATATGATTAGTGAAGACACAGTTACAGAATAACAAACTTATAGACATGTTACAGCAAGTTAAAATCAAATAGTAACTTCTGCCTATGCGCCTGCTGCCTGTCACATAAACACCCTGCTGAATTTGGTAAGCCTTGATCGTCTGGGTCCAGCTGCTTTTCTTCTGATAATGCACTGGGCCAATTTGATTATTCTCAGCTTATGTTTCCCTTAATTAAGAAAATATATTGCTTCTAATTGGCTTCAAGGATTTTGGTTGGCGCAAAGTAACCCAAAGACACTTTTTAACTCTGCCTGCTCTGCTTGAACCCCCTCCCCTAGTCCCTAGGGTGTTTCTATGTTATAATAAACAATTCCATTTAAGAAAATGTGTTTAGAATTAGTTTGCTGGACAATATATGACTTAATTCAATACACGTAACCAGTCATGTACTGCCTTGTACTTCCAGCTTATGAACTATATTTAAACTGGGCTCCAAGCTGGCTCTTTGCTAGTATTTTGGACTTGGTCCCACTAGCCTATTAGTGTAATATATAGTTGCCTTCTGGATTCCTGGGTGCAAAGAGTCTTCCACTCAGTTTGAGATATGTGTATGTGTATATTTATGTAAATATGTATGTGTATCTCTATGTGCACATGTATACATGCCTGAGTATATGCATGAGTATTTTATGTTTGTGTGTGTACATGGAGTTGAAAGGGGCCAGAATGTGCTGCTGTGGCATGAAGGTGATTTTGGGCTGATGGCATTTGAGAGCCAACAATTCAGGAAGAGGCTTTCTCTGTGCTTGTCTCATGTACGAAAAAAGCAGACCCTTCCAAAGGGTTCAATAGCCATGGTCCTCCTTTAAAGGAAATTTCCTGTAACAGGGAAGGAGTGATTCTAGTCACCTCAGAAGGGAAGTCAGCACTGAGAGGAGAAAAATGCATAAACAGACCTTACTAAACCAAACCTTACCTTCTACGTATTTCTTGGTCATTTACCACTACCTTATTGTCCTTTGAAATCCTAGCTCTCTTCCCTTATTGAGATGGGATAGATGCCCTGTACACCAAGTTTCTTTGAGTTACTTTTTTCATGTGTGTTTCTGAGTATGTATTTGAATAAGCTTTATCTTTTCTCTTGCTAATTTGCCTTTCATCAACTCACAGGCCCCCAAGAAAGAACCTAAGAAGCCAGAGGAAGTTTTCCTCCCTGAAATGTGCGTATATGCATGTGTGTGTAATTATTGTAGCTCATAGACAATTTATTTCTTCTATGGAAATTGAATCCTTCTTAGTCAGTTTGGTAATACTTTCCTAGAAAATCGTTCATTTTATCCAGATTTTAATGTGCATAGAGTTTAACAAAGTAGTCTTTTATGATTGTTTTCATTTCCTATGTGTCTATGGATCTCTTCATTAACTCAATTGTTTTTACTTTTTCTTGCTAGGTATATAAAACTGTGAGTTCCCATTTGAGCACTCTCAGTTGCATCCAGTAATTTCTGAAGTGTATTGTAGAAATACTTCTCAGGTTGTTACTGTATGCTTTTATACCAACACTGTGGCAAACTTTTCTTCGCCTATCAATGAAGTGTCTGGCAGAATGGTAGATTGGCCTCAAGGAGGACTTGAAGAATTGGAAATTAATGGAGAATACACAATGAAATAAGGTATGTGAAGTCCAGACTCAGCCTACACCCCACAGGACGGTACAGGCAGAGCTGTGGGCCATTTTCTTTGCCAGGTACAGCAATCCCTGTGTATCCTCATCTTTCCACCGGTGGACCAGAGGCATGCATGATACAAAGCAGTTTCAGAGTTCTGAATAGTGAGTGAAGGAGGTTTCTGAGGGAGGCAGGTGGCTCTCAGCACGATGCTAAGAATTATAATGTCATTGGTTTTATTTCCCAATCTTGGATTTACTTTCCCTTACTGTGGTGTTCACCTCATCATTGTTTCTCGATATTAGGTAACAAGAAGTTTATGTCTCCTCTGCTCAGTAGTCAGAGAAGTTAAAACACCCGGATGGGCAGCCTTCTTGCCTTATCAGGTTTGTTTAATTTCTGGCTGTGGCCCTATGAGCCACAGCCACTCTTTGGGATTTAGTGCGGTTTCCTTTGAGCCAATCAATTTGTACAATTGTCCCAGAGGCACTTGGAAAGCATTTAATAAATGTCAATTAGAACTGCATTATTGATTATACTGTTTAGGACTCTGCCTCCTCACTGCATTTTTATCCATTAATGAGCTTCCATCTGTTGCTCCTTGTCCACCCGTGGGTGTTGCCATTTTCAGTGAAAATGATTTTGCTGTTTATGGCCACTAGCCTTTCATCGTGGGTTGTAACCCAGGTCACCATTAAGTGTCCCTGCTCTGTCTTGTTCAGCGCTTTGTCTTGACTCCAGCCATGCCTAGCAACGGTCTCACAGCCCCTGTGTGCTCTTTACTCTTGTATTTTGTTTTATTGTAGTGTAATTCATAGGCAGTAAAAGGTACATGTCTGGGTGTTACACTTTCATGAGTTTTGACACATGCATCTGCACTGTGGCTCCCACCATCTCAGGATAAGGGCCATCTACAGTGCCCAAGTCCCTTTCCAGTTGATCCCACCCTTCCCCCAGAGCCAGCTGCCCTGATATCTGTCACCGTAGATAGATGTTGCATGAGATGTAGAACTTTCTATAAAAGTGCTGGTTTGCCCAGATCACAGCACTGCCTGTGGAGTTGCAAGGACCTGGGGCAACCCTCAGAGTTCACTCGTGGCCTAGGGGGGTATGGACAGTGTCCACTCTGCTTGTTCCTTAAGGGAATCCTCTGCACAGTGTGCTCCCTGTGAATCTTGGGAAATCAGAAGGTATTGTTTTGTTTCTTCTTTGTTGTTGTTGAGTAGGAAAAAAAGGTGTTTTTTTTTTTTTTTTTATCTTTTTGAAACGGGGTCTTGCTATGCAGTTCAGATTGGCCTTGATCTCACTTTGTAGCCCAGGCTGGTCTCATACTTGTAATGATCCTCCTGCCTCAGTCTCCTCGGTGCTGGGAATACAGGTGTGTACCACCACATTCAGCCCTGAAAGAAGGGTTTTGAACACAACTATCCAAGCAGGTTTACTTTTTATTTTTTTATTTTTTTAGGCAACACAGTACTTTACATTAAGTCAATTGGACATCAACAGTATCTAACACTATATCTCTTACTCTGCTATAGTTGAGCATAGTTTCAAATACAATAATAGCAAACATAACACAATAGTATAAAGCCATGCATAGAGTGAAAGAATTACAGGGCTTTCTGAACCGAATAACAGAAAATGTTCAATGGGTACTGTAATATCACATTTTTGATAAAAAAGAAAGAAAATTTGAGCTATCACACATATTAAAATTCCAATAAGACACAATGTGATAGATAGAACCAATGGTAGTAGAACAAAAAAAAAGCATGGTAGGACTTCTAAGAAGGATGATATTAAATCAACAATAGCTGTCATAATGTTTTGTTTTCTTCAAAACTGCTATTCATATCATCAAGTATGATATAGTCAAACAAAACAGGATAACACCATTCCAACTGATGATTG
>PVJX010029129.1:0-23219 GCA_004027295.1 Dolichotis patagonum
TGTTTCCAGTACTATGTTGAAAAGCAGTGGTGATAATGGACATCCTTATTTTGTGCCTGATTTTAAGGTAAAGGCTTTCAGTTTTTGACCATTTAATATGATGCTGGCTGTTGGTTTGTCATAGATGGCCTTTAACATATTAAGATAAAGACCCTCTATTCCAATTTTCTTTAAGATTCTCATCATGAGTGAGTGTTGGACTTTATCATAAGATTTTTCTGCATCTATAGAGATGATCATGTGGTTCTTCCTTTTGGCTGTATTGATATGGTGGATTACATTTATTGTTTTGCATATGTTGAGCCATCCCTGCATTCCTGGGATGAATCCTACTAGGTCGTGGTGTATAATCTTCTTGATGATTTGCTGCATCCTGTTTGCCAATATTTTATTGAGAATTTTTGCATCTATGTTCATTAGGGGGATTGGCCTGTAGTTCTCTTTTTTAATTGACTCTTTCTCTGGTTTTGGTACTAGAGTGATATTTGCTTTCAGGAATGACTTAGGAAGAATGGCTTCCCTTTCAATTTCATTCAAGAGTTTCAGGAGTGTTGGAATTAAGTCTTCTTTATATTTCTTGTAGAATTCTGCAGTGAATCAATCTGGACCTGGGCTCTTCTTTGTAGCCAAGGCCTTAATTACATTTTCAATTTCAGTAATAGAAATTGGGTTATTCAGCAGTTTTACATCTTCCTGATCCAGCTTCGGTAGTTCATAAGTATCTAGCAATCTGTCTATTTCTTCAGTGTTATCGAACCTATGAGAGTAGAGGTTTTCAAAATAGGTGTTGATGACCTTCTGTATTTCCACTGCGTCTGTAGTAATTTCACCTTTTTCATTTCTTATTGCATGAATTTGAGTTCTTTCTTTCCTTTTTATAATAAGGTTGGCCAGGGGCTTATCAATTTTATTTATTCTTTCAAAGAACCAACTCTTTGATTCATTGATGCTTTGTACTGTTTTCTTGGTCTCTATTGCATTAATTTCTGCTCTAATTTTTATAATTTCCCTCCTTCTTTTGGCTTTGGGCTTGGCTTGCTCTTCTTTTTCTAGATAATTGAGTTGTAGCATCAGGTTGTTTATTTGTGTTTGTTCTGTCTTCCTGATATGGGAACTGAATGCAATAAATTTTCCTCTCAGGACTGATTCCATTGCATCCTACAAAATCCGGTAAGTTGTGTCTGTATTTTCATTTACTTGTAAATATTGTTTAATTTCTTCTTTAATTTCCTCTGCGACCTACTGATTGCTCAGGCGTGTATCATTCAGTTTCCATGTGTTTGTAGGTTTTTTGCAATTTCTTTTATCAGTAATTTCTAGTTTCACAGCACTATTATCTGATAACATGCATGGGATAATTTCCATTCTTTTGCATTTACTTAAATATGTTATGTGGGCTAGTATATGTTCTATTTTAGAGGATGTCCCATGTACTGCTGAGAAGAAGTTGTATTCTGATGTTGTTGGATGGAACACTCTGTATACATCTATCAAGTCCATTTGTTCACAGGTGTGATTCAGTTCTGTTATGTCTTTGCTGATTTTCTGTCTAGTTGATCTGTCCTTTTGGGATAATGGTGTGTTAAAGTCTTCTGTTAAAATTGTATTATTGCTTATTTGATTTTTCATTTCTGTTAATATTTGCTTTATATAGCTGTGTGCTCTGGAATTTGGTGCATATATATTTAATATTATTACCACTTCCTCTTGAAGTTTTCCCCTAGCTAGTAAGTAGTGGTCTTGTTTATGTTTTTGGATCATTCTTGGTTTGAAATTCACATTGTCTGCAAACAGGATTGCTACTCTTGCCTTTTTTTGGTTTCCTGTTGCATGAAGTATTGTTTTCCATCCCTTGACTTTCAGTCTATGAGTGTCCTTTTGGGTTAGATAGGCTTCTTGTAGACAGCATATGGTTGGATGTTGGTTCTTGATCCATTCTGCCAGCCTGTTTCTTTTGATTGGCGAGTTGTGGCCAGTTACATTAATGGTTATAGCTGTTATATATTGGTTTATTGTTGAAATGTTATCTTTATGCTGTTGTGGATTTAGCTTTCTATTCTGTTTAATTGTCTGCCTTGCTTGGTGTTTTTATACTGTGTGTATCTAGAATGTCTTTCAGTATTCTTTGTAGGGTTGGTTTGGTGTTCATGAAGTTTTCAGCTGTTCTTTGTCATGGAAGTATTTTATTTCTCCATCCATTTTGAAGGACAGTTTTGCAGGTTATGTCAGTCTGGGTTGGAAGTGGTTTTCCTTTAGGATCTGAAAGACTTCACTCCATGCTCTTCTTGATTTCATTGTTTGTGTTGAGAAGTCTGCCATGATTCTGATAGGTTTTCCTTTATAGATGATCTTTCTTTTCTCTCTAACAGTTTTTAGTATTCTATTTTTATGTTGGATTTCTGGGATGGTGATTGTTATGTGTCTGGGTGTAGTTTTATTTTGGTTATGGCTGTTTGGAGTTCTATATGCTTCACTTATCCAGATGTCTGTGTCTTTTCTTATGTTTGGGAAGTTTTCAGCTATTACTTCTGTAAATATCCTCTTGATATCATTTGAGCTGTCCCCTTCTTTTTCATTTATCCCTATTAAACTTATGTTATTTTTCTTTTCATCATCTTGCAGGTGTTGAATTGTTATTTCCTGATTGTTCATATTTTTAAAAGATCTTGTCTTTCCTGCTCACTGGCTACAATCTTATCT
Source organism: Dolichotis patagonum (assembly GCA_004027295.1). Classification (NCBI taxonomy): domain Eukaryota; kingdom Metazoa; phylum Chordata; class Mammalia; order Rodentia; family Caviidae; genus Dolichotis; species Dolichotis patagonum. The sequence goes on from PVJX010029129.1 coordinate 2,701, forward strand.
TCGAGGTCTGAAATTCTATCTTCACTTTCATTGAGGTGGTTTTTACAGCTTTCAATAGAATTTTTGATTTCCTGTATATCTCTTTGAATCTGCTTTATGCATTCTGTTTGTTTCTTATATTGTTCATTCAGTGATTCTATCTGTTTGCTTTGTTCCTCTAATTTTTTAGCTGTGTTTTCACTAGATGCATTCACTATTTCTTTCACTATTTTTATCCAATCTTCTTTTACTTGGGCAAGTATTTCTGATTTGAATTTCTCCATAGCTTTCCCTATTTGCATATTTATTTCATTTGATATCATTTAAGACTTTTCAGGTGTATGGCTTCTTGTTTCTTCTATGTACACAGCTTCTAGGCTTTCTTGGGGAGGGCTAGAGCTTTGAGCCTTCCTTTGGGTCTTTCCTTTTGTCATTTTTTCTATATTTCCTTGCTTTGAGTGATGTTCCAAAGCTTTCTCTGCATGTGTGTTGAATTACCTCTTGCACCCTCTGTTCCTGGAGGGTCAGTGGCTCCCCCACAGGCTCTTGGCTTCCTCACAGGGTCCTAACTCCCCTCTGTGTGCTCCTGGCTCCCTAAGTTGTAAGGTAAATGCTGGGTGTGGTCAACCCGGATCCTGTGGAATGTCAGGCAGGCCAGGGCACCATCCTTTGTCCCAGGCATGTTTCCAGGAGGTTCCCTGTGAGTGAAGGGTGGGCCCACAGGTCCCAAAGAGTGAGGCCAAAATGCTGGTATTTGCAAAGTTTCCAGTCCAAAGAGAGCTGCCCAAGATACCAGTCTCCGCAAAATTCCCAATCCAAACAGCCCAGGCCTCTTTGCGTTTCTGGGAGGTTCCTGGTCCCAAAGAGTCAGGCCATGATGCTGGTCTCTGGGAGATTTCCTGCAGGTGAAGAGCAGGGCTATCGGCTCAAACAGACCCGGTCGAGATGCCAGTCTCTTGGAAGTTCCCTGCAGATGAAGGGCGGGCCTACAAGTGCCAAACAGTCATGCTGAAATGCCAGTCTCTGTAGACTTTCAATCCAAATAGCCCGGGCCTCTCTTCAGGTCTGTGAGGTTCCAGTCCCAAAGAGTCAGGACTCGATTCTGGTCTCTGGGAGATTTCCTCAACATTCCATGTTTTAACTTAGATTTATTATTATTTTAACAAAATTATATAAGATAAATCAGCAATAAACAATCAAGAAAGAAAAAGACAACAAAGAAATTATAAGCAATGATTGAAGGTAAAGCAAAATTTGAAGCATAAAAATTTATAATCTACATGAGTCACATTTCAGTGTATGAACCAACATTAAACTCTTACTTCCACCCAATGACCATAGGGTAAGATCTCCAAATGATATAGGGGAATGAAACTCCCAGTCTACTATATGTCTGATGTGAGTTTGTGTTCTCTAAAGTATGGTAGCCACTGTTGATATCATGTTGTCTTGTTGTGAAGTCCTGTGTTGCTTGCATTGTTTTGTTCTCATTTTCTTTGTTTTGTTTTGTTTTGTTTTATTCTCTTCAAAATAAATAAAATTAAAATGAATTTTAGGAACAATGGAGGTTAGGAACACATTATTGCACTTGTTGAAAGAAAGAAAGAAAGAAATCTTTTGTCTGAGAGAGACACAGAAGGGGTCACAGTGGGTTGTTATGTTTCTCTTTCACTACTAAAATCGTTGATCCATTATGATTTTAGTTTAGTATATAATAAAAGATATGGGTCTATTTTTAATGTTTGGCTTGTGCAGAGCTAGATTTTCCAGCATCATTTATTAAAGTCATTCTCATTTTTCCAGTGAATATGTTTGGACTCCTTTTCAAATGTAGGATGGCTTCCTGTGACTGGAGAGGTTATGCATCTTGTAATCTATTTGACTGACTTTTGAGCCTGTTTGTTGTTTTATTTTGTGTTGTGTTCTGTTGTTACCACACTGTTTTATTCAAATAGTTTTGTAGAATAACTTCACATCAGGGATTGTAATGTTCCCTGTCTTGTCTTTGTTGCCCAGGATTGCCTTTTCTATTCTAGGTCTCTTCTGGTTGCATATGCATTTTAGGAATGTTTTATCCAATCCTGTGACATATGCTATTGGAATTTTGATTGGGATTGCATTGAATCTGTATAACAGTTTTGGAAGTATGATCATTTTCTCTATAATGATTCTTTCTGCCCAAGAGCACATGGTATCTTTCTGTTTTTTAATATGTTTCTCAATCTCTTTCTTCAGAGTACTTCAGTTTTCAATGTAGAGGTCTTGTACATACTTTTGATTTTTTGAATGCTCTTGTAGAAGTTATTGATTTGGTAATTTACTTTTTAATGTGTTTGCTATCATGTCATCTGGACATAATGATAGTTTAATTTCTTTCTTTTTTACTGTTATTCTATTTATTTCTTTCTCTTGTATAATTGTTCCAGTGAAAATTTCTAGAACTGTGTTGATCAAGAGTGTAAACAGTGGAGGTCCTTGTCTTGTTCCTGTTTTTAGAGAAAAAGCTTTCAGTTTTTGTCCATTTAGTATGATTCTGGCTGTTGGTTTGTCATAGATGGCATTCATCATATTGAGACAAAGACCATCTATTCCAATTTTCTGTAGAGTTTTTATCATGAATGGGTGCTAGACTTTGTCATAAGCTGTTTCTACATCTATTGAGATGATCATATTATTTTAGTCCTTAGTTTTGTTAATATGGTGTATTACATTTATGGATTCATGTATATTGAATCTTCCCTGCATCCTTGGGATGCATCCCACTTGATCATGGTGTATACAGTCTTCTGGATTATTTGTTGCAGTGTGTTTACCACTATCTTGTTGTGGATGTATGCATCTATGCTTGTTAGAGAGATTGGCTTGTGATCTTCATTCATAGTTGAACCCTTCTCTGGTTTTGTTTGCAGGAATGCATGCGGAAATACTGCCTCCCTTTCAGTTTCACTAAGGAGTATGAGAAGCTGTAGTATCAGCTCTTCTCTAAACGTCTTGCAGAATTCTGGAGTGATTGCATCAAGGGGTTTTTTTTTGTTTCTAGGTTTCTAATTACATCTTTGATTTCATTTATTTATATTGGGTTACTTAGCATTGTGATATCTTCTTGATTCAGCTTCGGCAATTCATATGTATCTCTGAAGCTGTACACTTCTGTGATTTCCATCTTATTAGAATACAAGTTATTGAAGTAAGTATAGATGCTTTTCTGGATTTATGTAGGCTCTGTTGTGATTTGTCCATTTTATTCCTAATGGCATGGATTTGAGTCTTTTCTTTCCTTTTTTGAAAATGTTGGCTAAGAGTTTGTCAACTGTATTCAGCCTTTCAACAAACCAACTCTTTGATTCGTTGAGTTAGTTTTCAGTTACCAGAGGGTTAACTTCTTCTCTGATCTTTATAATTTACTTTATGGTGGAGTAGGGGATAATCTCAGTGGACCTGTCTGAGAACAGAATCGTTGGGTTGCCACATTTGAACAATTTCCATGAGTCTGAAACCAGATGGGTGCTGCTAGAGAAATTAGGCAGCAGTTCTGCGTTCCAAGCTCAGCTGGTTTGTCTTCAAAATGACTCCCAGCTAATCACTCACTCCCTGTGGGAGGATGAAGTCCTTTACACTCACAGCCAGCAGTGTATTCCTCCATGTCTACTACTCCTCTCCATTGACATGTCTCTCTACAGAGTATTCTTGGGTTGCCTGCTATTGCCATCACCATGATTTGAATGGCTCCTTCCATGCAGTTAGTCGCATCGAAGGGCAAAGACACTGTTAGCTACCACATTCTTCCTCAAAGTTTTTCTTTTCAATCTCTCTGTAGGCTTTGATTCACACTTCAGGTCTTTCCTGCATTCAGGGAACCCAACTATGTCCTTTTTGTCTTCCTTATGATGCTATATCCAGTGTTTGGAGAGTGAATCTCAGAGAGGTTATTTCTCTGTTGCTTACCACTCACCATTGTCCCAGAAGTCTTCTCTCAATGGAATTTGAAAGATAGTTTTGCAGGGTACATCAATCTGAGTTGAAAGTTGTTTTCTTTAAGGACTTGAAATTCTTCACTCTGAGCACTTCTTGCCTTAGCATTTGTGTTGAGAAGTCTGCCATGATTCTGATGACTTTTCCCTTGTAGGTGATCTGTCTCTTTTCTCTAATAGCTTTGAATATGCTGTTTTTGTGTGATCCCCAATGAATTTTAGGGATACTGATTTTTGTGTGTCTTGGTGTAGATTTATTGTGGTTATGGAAAGTTATAGTGGTATATGCCTCACTTATCTGAATGCCAGATTCTTTTGCCATGCTTGGGAAATTTTCTGCTATTACTGCTACAAATTTCTTAATGTATTTGTGCTGGCTCCTTCTTTTTCATTGATAACCATTACACTTATATTGTTTTTCTTTGAATCATTTTGTAGCTATTGGATTGTTACTTCTTAATATTTCTTTATTTTCAAGAAGTCTTTCCTTTCATTGTCTGAAACAACAATCCTGTCTTGAGTATGTGTCTTTACAATCATTTCAATGGTTTTGCCACCTACCAATGAATTTTTGAATTCATGTATATCTGCGCAAATCTTTTTCAGCCATTCTATGTTTCTTACATTGATTGCTTGTGACTTCCATCCTCTTCCTATCATCTTTTATTTTCTTATCTCTCTCTGCTCTACATGTGCTGAGCATTTCATTTATAAATGTTGACATTTCTTTTTTAGCCTGAGGGATAATTTCTGACCTGATTTACTCTTTAGCCTTGTGGATTTGTTTAGTTACTTCTGTTGCTATCATTTCAGAAATTAAAGATAGGTCTCTAAGTTTCTTCTATATCAGTGATTCCTGGACTTGAGTTGTGCTGGCTGGAGGTTTGAGATTGTATTATGCTGCTCCATTTTTTTTTCATTCTTGGTGTTCCATTAATGGAAGAGAGGTGAAGGAAATATTGGCCACATTAAGCACAGTTGACTTGGGTTCACAGGGAAGATGGAGAGGAGATGGAAAGAGTGACTGGCACTGGAACCCCCGAACTGGGTTTTCATAATGGCAGGGAAGTGAAGGCTATATTAATAATTTCTGAGATGATCTTTGATCTACTTTATCAGAGTACTGTATAGTTCAATATATAGTTATTTTACTTCCTTTCTTAATTAATTCTTAAGTATGCCATTTTGGGGGATGCTATTGTAAAGGGTGTGGTTTCCCTAATTTCTCTCTCAGTGAGATTCTTCTTTGTGTTCAGGAATTCTGTTGATATTTTTCTGTTTACCTTCTGTACAGCTGTGATTATTAATTAGGTTATTAATTCTACAAGTGTCTTAGCAGAGTTTTGGGGGTTTTTCTTTATAGAATATCATGCCATCTCTGAAAAAAATATAGTTTAAATTCTTTCTTTCATATGCTTATTCTTTTTATATTATCTCTTGTCTAATTGCTTTGTTTAATGTTTCCAGATGTATAGTGAGTAAGAGTGGTGATAGTGAGCATCCCTGTCTTGTTATCCATTTTAGAACAAAAGCTTTCATTATAAGTCCATGTATAATTATGTTGGCTGATAGTTTGTCAATAGATGGCTTTTATCTGGTTGGGGTAAAGATCTATTCTGATTTTGATTGACTAAGTCCATCTGTTCACAGGTTTGGATTAGTTCTGATATGCCTTTCTTATTTTTTGTCATGTTAATGTGTCTCTTTGTGACAATGGGACATTAAGTTCCTCCACTGCAATTTTGGTACTGCTGATTTGATAATTCATGTCTACTAATATTTTCCTAATATAGTTGAGTGTTCCTATATTTGGGGCACACATACCTATGATTGTTATTTCTTTATCTTGATTATTTTGCCTAACAAGTGTATATTGATCTTGATTTCTTTTGATCATTCTTATTTTGAAATTCAAATTTATTGCAAGCAGAAAAGGTACACTTGATTTTTGTAGGTTCCTGTTGCACATAAAATTGTTTTCCATTCTTTGACATTTATTCTATGAGTTTCCTTTCAATATAAATGTGTTTTTAGTATGCAGTATATTGTTAGTACTTGTTTGTTTCCTGTTAAAACATTTATTTCATTGGTTTTTTTGTTTGATTCTTTGTTTGTTGTTTTGTTTGTTTCTTTTACCTTTTTTGTACTGGGAATTAAACCAGGGTGTCATCCTTTCAAGGCAGGTTCTGTGCCTTTGAGCTATATTCCCAGACCAATATCTTGTTTCAGAACCCTTTTAACAGTGTGTTGTATTTTTGTTGGTTAATTGTGGTCATATACAATGATGTTTATGACTAGCAAATATTGGCTTATCTTTCTCATATTATCTTCTTGCCATTGGTTCCCTATTTAAGCCCTTTTTTAATTGTTTGGGCCCTTTGTGATTTCTTTCTGTTGTTCTTGAAATTGTGTCCATTTTTATGTTTGTCTAGAATGTCTTTCATTGCCCTTTGTAGCATTAGTTAGATTTTCATGATTTTATCCAGTTGTTTGTCACAGAAGTGTATTATTTCTCCACTAATCTTGAATATAGTTTTGCTGGTTATATCAATCTGGTTGAAAGTTGTTTTATTTCATGACTCAAAACACCTCATTCTAAGGTCTTTTTGACTTGATGGTTTGTGTTAGGAAGTCTGCTGTGATTGTGATGAACTTTGTTTAATTGGTGATGTGTTTCTTTTCTTTAACATTTAATATTTTAATATTCTGTTCTTATGCTGCATTTTTGTGATATTTATTATTATATATGTGAATGTAGATTTATTTTGATTATGGGTCGTTAGGGTTCTGGATAACTTACTTATCTGATGTCAGAATCTTTCCCTATGCTTGAGGAACACTTGGCTCTTGCTTCTGCAAAAACATCATTTTGGTTGACTTCTAGCTTTTGATTGACACTGATTACTCTTCTATTATTTTTCCTTAGTTCATCTTTTTACCTCTTAAATTGTTCCTTTCTGTTCATTTGTTATTTTCAAGGGATCTTTTGTTTGATCATCAGTATCCTTGATCCTGTCTCAAGGCCTGAATATGTTTCTTCATTCTCATTCAAGCAATGTTATTAGCTCTCAATGGAATTTTTAATTTCCCAGATACATGTTTGCACCTGTTTCACACATTCTATTTCTTTCTTACATTTTGTCATACATAGTTACTCTCTTGTTCCTGTCAGGATCATTTTTTAACTATTTCAACTCTAGACTTTTTGGCAATTCTTTTATACATGTTCACATTTCCTTATAGTCTGAGATATATTTTTTTATATTATTTCCTGATTACCCAGATGGATTTGATTTTTTACTCTGGCTGATATCATCTTAAGAAATGTCGGAGTGGTTTTAATTTGCATTTCTCTCATGACTAATGATGATGAACATTTTTTCATGTATTTATTTGCCATTTGTATTTCTTCATCTGAGAACTGTGTATTCATTTCAGATACCCATTTTTGGATTGGGTCTTTGAATTTCAATGGTCTGATTTTTTAAATTCTTTATACTTATACTTTATACTAGACAGAAGTCCTTTGTCTGATGGACAATCCATTACGATTTTTTCCCAGTTTGTGGGTTTTCTTTTCACTCTGCTGGAAATCTCTTTCAACATGCAGAAACTCTTTAATAAGATGTGGTCCCATCTTTAATACGATGCGGTGTTTAATAAGCTGTGGTGTTATTGATTCTGGGAAGTATTTCCTGTGCCATTTGATTCTTGTTCATGAATGCTCTACCTACCCTTATATCTTGGAGATTTTTTATCTACTTTGTCTTCCAATAGATTTAGTTTTTCTGTTTTAATATTTAGATCTTTGATCAATTTAGATTTAGTTTAGTACATGGTGATAGGCATGGGTCTAGTTTTATTCTTCTGCATATGAATAGTCAATTTTTGCAGCACCTTTTGTTAACTAGACTGTCGTTCTTCCAGTGAACATGTTTGGCCCCTTTATCAAAGATAAGGTGGTTGAGTATCTTATCCCAGAAAGAATGGCCAGGATAAAAAAACTACCAAGAACAAATGCTGGAGAGACTGTGGGGAAAAAGCAAGTCTTCTGCACTGTTGGTGGGAGTATAGACTGGTGCAACCACAGTGGGGGTCAGCCTGGAGATTTCTCAAAAAGCTGGGTTTGGAAGTCCCATTTGACCCAGCTATTCCTCTTCTAGCCATCTTCTCAGAAGAACTGAAAACATTATAGTGCTGTGATATATGTGCACGCATGTTTACAGCAGCTCAATGTGTAATAGCCAGATCTTGGAAACAACCTAAGTACCCATCAACTGAGGAATGGATTAAAAAGTGGTGGTGTTTTTATATCATGGGGTACTACTCAGCTATAAAGAATGATCACATTGAGATATTTATAAATAAATGGATACAACTTGAGACCATACTCATAAGTGAAATAAACCAAGCTCACATGTGTATATACCATATTTAGTCTCCCTAGTATGAGAGTTGGTAAGGGTATGTAAGATTTTATGGTAATTGTGATTCCCCATTTCATTGCTTTGAAGACTTTTAATGTTTTCATTCAGCAGTTGGAACGGTTTTATTCTGTTTTGTCTGACTTTATTACACATGATGGTATGAACAGCTGTTTTGAAGAAAACAAAACATTATGCCAGCCATTGGTGATTTAATATCATCTTGCTTAGAAGTCCTAAAATGCTTCTATTCTTATATTACCATTGATTCTATCATGTTGTGTCTTACTGGGATTTTAATATACGTGATAGTATAAAAATGTTTTTTTTATTGAAAATGAGATATCATAGTAGCCATTGATCATTCTCTGTTATTCAGTTTAGAATGCCCTGTAATCTTTTCATTCTTTTAAATGTTTTTGTACTATTTTGTTATGTTTGATATTGTATTTGAAACTATGCTCAACTATAGCAGAGAAAGACATATTTTGATAGCTACTGTTAATATCCAGTTGTCTTATTGTAAAGTGCCATGTTGCTTATGTTGTTATGTTCTGATCTGCTTTGTTCTAGCCTCTTTTGTTTTATTCTCTTTAAAACAAAAAAAATTAAAAAAGAAATGTAAGAGTAATAAAACCCAAAATGTGTAATTGCACTGTAAAAAAGAGAGCAAAAGAAAGTGCTCTGAAGGTTATAACCACATGTATGTTTAAGTGTGTAAGATGGGGGACCATATTACTGTTTTTGTTAGATCATGGAGCAGAACTGTTAACAGTCTCACTATTTGGATGCTTACTTTGTATGTTTTAATGTTGTAACTTTAACAACTATTTCCAAGATGACAGTATGTAACTCATCAAGTAGTGATTTCTTAGTGTATTTTTGTTTTTTTCTTTTTTTCCCTTGGAATTCTGTATTGTTGCTATCCCTTTTTCTGTTTTGTTTTGTTTTTATCTTTAAATTACATTTAAAAAAGAAATTTTAGATGTATGTCTTTGTATTTATTGAATGTGATGTCCTCTGGAATTGTTCTGACTTACCTGGAGGTCTGAGATTGCATTTTGCTTTTGTTATCCAGTGATTTTGTATTCAAAAAATTTTCTATTTTGTTTTCTTTCATATTTAAGAGAAAAATACAGAGAAGAACATCAGAAAGCAAAAGAGACAAACAACAACAAACTGAAAACAATACAAGTACAGGTTTTCAAAACAAGATATTAGGAAATGAACAATGGTTGCAATATCACATATTGTTATCTTCAAACGGGTACCTTAGATTAGCAGATAGAAACATGCAAAATTGATATAAGCATGTGAGCATTAACTGTGTTTTTGGATGGATTTGTTTCTTTACTCTGGTTTATATCATCTTAGAAATTTCAGATGTGTGTCTTCATATTTACAAAATGTGATCATCCCTAGATTTTCAGAGTTGTCTGGAGATCTGAGATTGCATTTTGATTTTTATACTGTGATTTTGTATTAAGAATATTTTTATTTCGTTTTGTTTTTTATTTAAGACAAAAATAAAGGAAAATCAAAACCAAAAGATGTAAACAACTAATACAAAACATTGAGAATAGGTTTTCAAAACAATACTATATGAATTTAACAATGGTTGCAATATTACAAATTGTTATCTTCACAGAGGTTGCTTAGATTACCAGATATAGATATACCAGATTGGTATAATCATGAGTATTGGCTGTTGTTTTCCAAGAATGAAAACAAGCAGTTAAACAGTCATTTTAGCTATTTTATGTATATATATAATATATATAATATATACATATAATATATATAATGTGTGTATGTACATATACATAGTGTGTTTATATATATAAATATATACACATTATATATAAATAGTATATATATAAATAGTATATATATATATATATATATATATATATATATATAAATTTCTGTCTCTTCCTTTTCGTTTCTTTGTTGCTTTCACCTATCCAAATTACTTTTCCCCTTTGAGCAATTTCTTGCCCTTACAAAATATTTATTGGAGATTTTGGACCATATTTGTTCTTTCAGTATCTTACACTGGAGAGACAATATGTTATTTACACATGTGAGTTTGATTCATTTCACTTATGAATGTGGTCTCAAGTCACATCCATTTACTTATAAAATCCTTGATGCAATCTTTCTTTATATCTGGGCATACTTCAGTTTATAAAAATATAACATCTTTTTATCCATTCCTCAATTGATGGGCACTTGGGTTATTTGCAAGACTCAGCTGTTACAAATTGTGTTGCTATAAATATGGGTGTACATATATTTCTGTGACATGACAGTTTCAATTCTTCTGGGAAAATGCCCCAAAGCAGGATATCTTGATCAAATGGAATCTCCAATGCTAGCTTTTTGAGGAATCTCCACACTGATCTCCACAGCAGTTGCACCAGCATACACTTCCATGAACAGTAGAGAAACTTCCAATTTCCCCATAACCCATCCAGTGTTGGTTGTTGGTTGACTTTTTTCAACTTGAACATTCTCTCTGGAGATGGAATCTCAGTGTGTTTTTAATTTGCATTTCTCAAATGGCCAATGATCCTGAACACTTTTTCCTACATTTATTTGTCACTCGCATTTCTTTAGCTGAAAAGTATGTACTCATCTCAGATGCCCATTTGCTGATTAGGTCCTTGAATTTTGAGAGGCTGATTGTTTTTAATCCAGTATATGTTCTACATACATGTCCTTTGTCCGAAGGAAACTTAGCTAAGATATTTTCTAAATATATGAGTTTTCTTTTCACCCCTTTCAAGATTTCTTTTGACATGAAAAAACATTTCAACATTAGCAGATTCCAGTTGTTGCTTCTGGGATATATTTGCCACATATTTTTATTTTTGCTCATGTAGTCTTGGCCTATAACTATGTCTTTGGAATTTATACTTACTTTGTGTTCCAGCATATTTAGTATCTCTATTTTAAAATTTAGATCTTTGGTCCATTTGACTTTAATTTAATGCCTGGGGAAAGACATGGGTCTCGTTTTAGTTTCCAGCAGTTGATAAGCAACATTTTCCAGCATGACTTATTGAGGAGGCTACCTTTCTTCCTGTGATGATGTTTGACCCCTTTGTCAAAGATACGGTGGCTGAGTGTGTTTGTTGTGACTGTCTCTTCTCATGTATTCTATTGATCTTCAGATCTGTTTTCATTCCAGTACAATGCCGATTTTATCACAATAAGTTTATAGTATAATTTTAAGTAAGTATTGTGATGCTTCCTGTCTCATCTTTGTTGCCTGGAATTCCATTTTCTATTCTAGGTTCTCTCTGGCTTCAGATGAATGTTAGGAACAGGTTCTCTATATCTATAATGTGTGCTAATGATATTTGATTGGCATTTTCTTTAAATCTGTACAAAAATTTGGGAACAATGGACATTTTCACTGTTTGTTCTTCCCATCCATCCACAGGGAATGTTTTTCCACTTTCTAAAATCCTCTTAGATTTCATTTTTTAGGGTACTGTACTTTTGAAAGCATAGATTTTTACTTCTTTTGTTAGAATGATTTGTAAGTATTTCATTTTGTTGCTGTTGTATAATATATAGATTCACTTATTTCTCTCTCAGTGAGTTTGTTGTTTGTTTAGAGAAATGCTATTGATTTTTGACTTTTGATCTTGCATCCAATTACTTTACTGAGTTGGGTTGTCACATCTAGAAAACTTTCTATAGAGTTTTGTGTATCTTATATATATCATAGCACATCATCTGTGAATAATGAAAATTTCACTTCTTCCTTTTCTGTCTTATTCCTTTAATTTCTCTCCCTTGTCTAATTGCTCTGGATAATGTTTCCAAAGCTATATTGAATAAGAGTGGTGATAATGGACATCCTTGTCTTGTTCTTGATTTCAGGTTGAAAGTTTTCATTTTGAGTCCATTTAGTAAGATTTTGGCTGTTGTTTTAACATAAATGGCTGTTATCAGATTGAGATAAAGATGATTTACCCCATTTTTTGTAGGATTATTATCATTAATGAATGTTGGAATTTTTCCAAATTTTTCTGCATCTATTGAGATGATCATGTAATTCTTGCCTTTGGTTCTGTTGATAAAGTGTATTGAATTTATTTATTTTTGTATGTTGAACCATTCCTGCATTCCTAGAATGAATCCCACTTTATTATGGTATAATATTCCAGATGACTTGTTGCATTCTGTTTTCTGGTATTATATTGATGATTTCTGCATGTACGTTCATTAGGAAGATTGGTCTGTAATTCTCTTTGATGGCTGGATCTTTCTCTGTTTTTCTATCAGGATAATCCCTGCTTCCTAAAATGAGTTAGGAAGATTTACTTGTTTTTGAATTTCATTGAAGGGTTTGAGGAATGCTGGTATTAAGGCCTCTCTAATTTTATTGTAGAATTCAGCCATGAAACCACCAGGACCTGGACATTTCTTTTCTAATATTTTAATTATGTTTTCAATTTCATTAACTGAAAGTGGGCTCTTCTGTATATTCACATCTTCTTAATCCAGTTTTGGTAATGTATATGTTTCTAGAAATTTGTCCATGTCTTCTGTGTTATCTAATCTATGAGAGTAAAGGTTTTCAAAGTAGGCATTGATGATCTTCAGCATTTCCACAGGTACTGTAATGATTTTTTCCTTTCCATTTCATATTGTATGCAGTTTAGTTTTTTCTTTTTTTCAAATCTTCTTGCATATCTTCTTTTGTTTTTGTTTTATTTTAAAGAGAATGAAACAAAACAAAGCAAAGCAAATCAGAACACAACAGAACAATGCAAGCAGCACTGAAATTCAAAACAATACAACAAGAAATAAACTGTGCTTATCATAATGTCTCTCATTTTCCTCAAAATAGTTTTCCATACCCTCACACACAATAAATTCAAACAAAACAAAATAGTATAAAAGTAGTAAAAATAAAATAATGAAGTAATGGCCAGCCTTCAGAACCACACAATAGGAAAATCAACAATGGCTGCCACAATGTCTGTTATTTTCTTCAAAATAGCCATCCATTCCTTTACACATATTGAAATTACATAAAAGAAAACAGACTAAAAGCAATCAATACATAAATAAAACCATTATTGGACTTTAGTCAAGATGACAGTTAATCATCAATGGCTGCAGTAATGTCTTGTTTTCTACAATGTAGCCATTAATTACATTGCACATAATAAAATCAATTTTTGTAAAGTCTTTTGGAGAATTTCTAGGGAAGTATAAGCCTATCCATATATATCTATCCTTTGTATATTGGAGGGAAAAACAACAAAACAAAATAATACAAAAAGACAAGAAACAAAATATACAAATAAATAACAATAACAAACACAATGAGTATGGTTTTCAAAACAAGGTGTTAGAAAAATAACAAAGGTTGTTATTTTGCATAGTTACCTTCAAGAGAGTTAGTCAAATTACCAGATATAGACATGCAAAATTGTTCTAATCCTATGAATGTGAAGGTTTTTTCCAAGAATAATAGAATTAGTAATACATTCCTCTTAGCCATCTTAAGAGTATATATACAAATTTATGTCTTTTTTCTTTTCCCTTCCTTTATTTGTCCTGATCCCTATCTGATTTATTTTTTCTCTTTTGAGCAGTTTGTTAACCTTTTCAATATTTATTGAAGGCTTTGCATCTTATTTACTATTTCACTTTCTTACACTAGGGAGATAATATGGTATTTACACATGTGAGTTGATTTTTTCACCTATGAGTATGATCTCAAGCTGCACCTATTTACTTATATTTTTATTTTGAAGGCAGTAAAATACAACATAACAAGACAGTACAAAACCAATAAAGACAATGCAATGAAATTTGTACAGAGCTTCACAGCATGATATTGGGATAACAGTAATAGGTGCCATAGTATATCTTTTTTAAAAAATTTTATTTAAAGAAAAAAAAAACAGAATAAAGAGTAGCAACAATATAGAATTCCAAGGAGAAAAGGAAAAGAACAACAACAACAGCTAAAAAAGACTAAGAAATTATTACTTGACAAATTACATACTGACTTCTTAGAAAAAGTTGTTCAAATTACAAAGTTAAAACATGTAAAGTAGACATTCAAACACTGAGACTGTTAACAGTTATGCTCCACGATCTGACAAAAACAGCAATATGGTGATCCATCTTACACACTCAAACATGCATGCAATTATATCAAAAGGGTAAAATTAAACACAACAAAACAGAACAAAGTGGGTCACAAGAAAGCAACTTAAGAGCCATAAATTTCAAAGCTAGGCAATTGGAGATATTCACTCTCTATCATATTTACTCTTGTTTTCTTCCAAATAATTGCCCATATTGTCACATACAGGGAATTCACATGAAACAACATATTATGGAATTGATATGAGCAGGACAAGGAGGGCATTTCAGGTCTTCAAGACCAGACATTAGGGAAGCCAAGAATGGCTGTCATAGTGTCTCTCATTCTCTTCAAAACAGCTGTCCATACCTTCATGTGTGGTGAACTTAAACAAGACAAAGCAAGCTAAAATCATTTTGAACAAAAAGTGATAGTTTTGCTGGATTTCACATCAAGACATTATGGAATCAACACTGGGTACTGTAGTGTCTCTTTTTCTTCAAAGTAGTTGTTCATTTCAACATGTGTTATACAGTTGGTTCTCATAAACTGTTTATAAGCTCTACACATGCATGAGTCTCTAAATGTATACCTACTCTTTCTGTATTAGAGAGAAAAACAAAATAAAACAAGACAAAACAAAACAATTCATAGAAAAGCATGAAGCAAAGTCATATAAAACCACAATACAAGGTGATCTATAATGTTTACTATGGTGTCTCAGCAGAGTATAGCAACATTAATAAAAATGAAGCATTGGAGACATTATAAGTCTTCAAAAGCAAATAATAATCAAACCGGGGTGGGTATCTTAGTGAATGTTGTCATCTTCAGTGTAGTTGCCTATACTCTTAGACTTGATGCTATCATTCATAACAGATTTAAATAAAATCAGTCAATACAGAGAATCAATCTAACAAAGCAGATTCAAGTAAGATCAGTCATAATAAGACAGTATAAGTTATACAGGCCTTCAGATTAAGTTGATAGGAAATTAAGGATGATTACCATAATATGTCCTCTTATTTTTGGGATAGCTGACCATGTCCTCAAATATAGTGTAAGTAGACAAACTGAAGCAGCATATAATCCATCTAAGCAGAGTGATGAGAATAATGTACATTTTAAATCTTGTTACCCCATTAACAATATCCTCTGCCTTCCTTTTTTGGATAATTCCTCCCCTTTCACTCCCATGGTGTGCACTGCTTATTTTGTGTCCCACTGCCTCCCTATATAGAGCATCTCAATGGATCCTATCTCCTGATCTACTCTGCCTGTGTTTCTCTCTGTTAGTATTTCAAGGCCATCTATACTAGAGATTACAGTCAATCTTCTCTGCCTTATTTCTGCAATTCTGTTCTTCTGCCATATGTTGTCTATTTTTCTGTTTCTCTCCACCATCTGTCCCATTCACTGAGGCCTCTCTGCCATGGTTCCTGAAATGCTCATATTCATGGTTCCTGAAATGCTCATATTCCTTTTCCCTCTCTCTAAAATGTCCTTCAGTATTTTTTGTAGGGTTGGATTCATGGTCCCAAATTCTCTCAGTTCCTCTTTGTCATGGAAGCATCTTGCTTCTCCATTTATTTCTAGAAAGAGTTTTGCAGGATACATCAATCTGGGCTGGAGGTTGTTCTCCTTCAGGGCTTGAATTATTTCACTCCTTGCTCTTCTTGACTTGAGGATCTGTGCCGAGAAATCTGCCATGATTTTGATGGATTTTCCTTTATAGGTGATCTGTTTCTTTTTTCTGATGGCTTTTAATATTCTGTTCTTATATTGAATTTCTGGGATCTTGATTATTATGTGTCTAGGTGTAGCTCTGTTTTGCTTGTAGTTGGATGGAGTTCTGCATGCTTCATACATCTGCATATCATTTCCTTTTTTCTATGTTTGGAAAGTTTTCTTTAATGATTTATGTGAATAGTCTTGCAATTCCTTTGTTTTGACTTCTGCTTCTTGATTCACATTCTTTATTCTTAAGTTATAGATCCTGTTGTTGTCCTCTAGCCTTCCAATTGTTACTGCCTGCTCCCTTGTTATTTTTAAGAGATCTTCCCTTTCATGATCACACATTGCAAGCCTGTTTTCAATTTTTGATAGTCTATCTTTACTTTCTTTCAAGAAGTTTTGCCAACCTCCTATGTAGCCTTTATTTTCCTGGTAATCTCTTTGAATCTGCTTCATGAATTCTAGGTTTGCTTGAAATTCTTCATTGATCATTTCTCTCCTTTTGTGTTCCTCTATTCTTCTGTCCGTGTCTTCTTGAGAGATGCCCAGCCTTGCTTTTATTAATCTACTTATCTCTTATTTAATTTGAATTAATATTTCAGTTTTGATCTCTTTTACGAGGTCCCAAAGATATCTCTTTATGTCTGCTGATGCTGCGTTTGATGTTGCATGTTTGCTGCCCACAATCTATTTTGTATTTATCTCTCCTGGATCAATACTCCCAGGGTTGGGGGCTTGCTTTTTTTCTTATTTCTCTCTCTCATCATGTTTTTCTTCCTTCCATACAAGTGTACAGTGCAATTCTTAGCCCCTTTTCTTGTTGGTTAAGGTTCCTGTGGAGCATGCAGGCTAGGGGATTCTGTCCTCTGCAGTCCACTATCAGAAATTAAAGTTCAAGCAAAGGCCATGTGCATTGACTCCTCCCCTCTGGGGCAGCCAAAATGTGTGGGCCTTCACAGCATCAGTGTGTAATGCCATGCTCAGGGAATTAATTTGTAGCAACCCGCTTGGTCCCAGCCAGGGCCGCAGCACAGTCCAAACAGATGCCTCCAATCCACTTGCTGAGGGGATTAAGCAACTGAGGCCACTTCCTTATGGAGTTAGGGCTGTCCTGCCCAAATCCAACATGTCGCCCAGTTGATTGCCCCTTTCCTGTGGGAGGGTCCTTTTCCCATTGCTCACTACATGTTGATGCCGGTCCCTGAGAACTACTGGGCTCCCCGAACTCTGACCTCAGCACAGCTGTGGCAAATTCACGGTGCCTATTGGTGGGTTGCATGCAGGGCTGGTTCCAGGCAAACTGTGCACAGGGCTGTTCAGCTCCATACTCAGAGCCACTCAAGTCATGCACATTGGCGTGGGTTCGGATGCTCAGGTTGATCTCGGTAACAGTAACAGTGCAGAAGTGTTCTTTTTTAATTCAACATTTAAACACACAGAAAAAAATCAGTACAGACAAACAAGAAGAAGAAACCAAATATAACAACAGATTGGGTTTACAAAACAAGATTTTTATTGCAATATGGCATATTGTTACCTTCAACCTAAGCATATTGCACAGGTTAACAGATAGAGACTTCTAAAGTTGATCCAAACATATGAATATTAACTGTTCTTTTCCATTAACTAATACAATTAGTAGTATACACAGTTTAACGATCATATATGTATATTTATGTATATACATGTATATATATATATATATATATATATATATATATATATATATATACACACACACACAAATTTATGTGTTTTGCCTTCCTTTTCCTTCTTTATTCATTTCCCTTTTTCCAATTACTTTTCCTCTTTGAAAAGTTTCTTACAATTACACAGCATTGATTGTAGATTTTGGAACAATTATAATTTTTTGGTTTCTTGCACTAGGGAGACAATACAGTATTTATACAAATGAGTTTGATTTATTTCACTTATGAGTATGGTCTCAGGTTACATCCATTTATTTATAAAAGTCTCTATGCAACCTTCCTTTATAGCTGAGTAATATTACATTGCATAAAATTACCACATTATTCTTTATCCACTACTTGATTGATGGGCACTTGGGCTGTTTCTAAGATTTGAATATTACTTATTGTGTTGCTATAATCATGGATGCACATGTATGACTGAGATATGATGTTTTAAATTCTTCTGAGAAAATGCCCTGAACTCGGAAACCGGGGTCAAATGACATTTCTAATTCTAGATTTTGAGGGATCTCCACACTTATGTGCATAATGACTGCATCAGCTTACACTCCCACCAACAGTGCATAAGTGTCTCTTTTTTCCTGCAACCCCTCCAGAATTTGTTGTCAGTTGGTTTCCTGACCTTGGCCATTCTTTTGGGGATAAGATTGGCTCTCAGTATTGTTTTAATTTGCATTTCTCTAATTAACATTAATGTTGATCATTTTTTCATATATTCCTTTGACATTTGTATTTATTCATCTGAGAAGTATGTTTTCATTTCTGATGCCCATTCTAGATTAGATCCTTGAATTTTGTGGGCTAGATTTTTAAAAATTCCTTATAAGTTCTAGATAGAAGTCCTTTGCCTTAGGGACATGTGACTAAGATATTGTCTCAACTTGTGGGTTTTCTCTTCACACTGTTGGATATTTGATTGATCTCTTTATAAAAAATGAGGTTGCCGGGTGTGTTTGTATTTGTGACTGTATCTTCTCATCTCCAACAGAGTGAAAAGGAAGGCCAAAAATTAGGAAAATATCTTAGTCAACTGTTCCTCAGACAAATCTATCTAAACTATATAAAGAATTAAAATCATCAGGCTACCACAGTTTAAAAACCCAACCCACAAATGGACATCTGAAACTAATACATACTTTTTAGCTGAAGAAATACAAATGGCCAAGAAATACATGAAAAAATGTTTATCATCATTGGTCATTAGAGAAATGCAAATTAAAACTACACTGAGATTCTTTCTCAATTTGGAAAGAATGCCTAGGATCAAGAAATCACCAATAACAAATGCTAGAGGATATGTAGGAAAAAGTGCAGAAAAGTTCTTTTTCCTACATACCCTCTAGCATGTTTGGTACCATCAGGAACAAGGAAATGATGTGTTTTCCTCAAAAATTTTCTTTCTTCTTTCTTTCTTTCTTTCTTTCTTTCTTTCTTTCTTTCTTTCTTTCTTTCTTTCTTTCTTTCTTTCTCACTGAGCATATAACTCGTGACCTTGTACTTGCCAGGAAGCTGCTTATGCACTGAGCTAAATCCATGACAAATTATCTTTCTTTCTAGAGCTGCAAAATCTAGGTTTCTGTCTCTCTGCTGAGAGTCTCTACAAGGTTCTGCCTCATTCCAGGAATGAGTTAGGTTGGATTGCTTCAGTTTCAATTTCCTTGAAGAGTTTAAGGAGTGCTGACATTAAGTCTTTCTTTAATTTCTTGTAGAATTCTGCAGTGAATCCATCAGGACTTGGCTTTTCTTTGTTGGTAGGGTTTTAATTACATTTGCAATTTCATTAACTGAAATTGACTTCTTCAGCAGGTATACATCTTGTTCATTTAGCTTTTGTAATTCCTACATTTCCAGGAATCTTTCTATTTCTTCTGTGTTATCAAACCTATGTGAGTAAAGGTTTTCAAAGTAGATATGTATTTCCAAAGGGTCTGTAATGATTTCACCCTTTTCATTTCTTATGGCACATGTTTAAGCTTTTCTTTTCTGATAAGGTTGGCTAGGGGTTTAACAATTTGTTTTATTCTTTCAAAGAACCAACTCTTGAATTGTTAATTCTTTGT
This sequence comes from Dolichotis patagonum, assembly GCA_004027295.1. Lineage (NCBI taxonomy): Eukaryota > Metazoa > Chordata > Mammalia > Rodentia > Caviidae > Dolichotis > Dolichotis patagonum. The sequence goes on from PVJX010029129.1 coordinate 22,702, forward strand.
ATTGTTTTCTTAGACTTCTATTTTTGTTTGTCCTAGGGATCTATCACATAGCCTTCACCTTGCCATGAAGGTGCTTACTCCACTGAGCTGAATTCCCTGCACTGATTCTCTTGGTTAATCTATATCTTATTTAGATATACAGAGAATTTTTTTCATTATTTGTCATTTCTCCTTTTCGTGAAATATTATTTCTGAGCGGATTATTTTTACAGACTCAGGAAATTGATTCTTTCCTTCAGCTGCTATCCCCTCAGAAATTTCAGATGTGTCACTTCCAGCTTATTGCATGTCAGTGTCTCTTAGACTTGTTCTTTGTGGGCTGGATGTCTGAGATTGCCTTTGTCTCATTCATCATGATATTTTGCTTCAGATGAACCACTTGTGGGGTCCTAGGCACTTCCCACACTGACTGTCCATATGTGGTGTAGGGAAATGGGCTAGGCACCTGAGTTTCTCTGAACTTGGGCTCCTGGTGAGGCATGGGATGGATTTCCCAGATGGGAACAACTACACTGAGG
>PVJX010029130.1:0-23303 GCA_004027295.1 Dolichotis patagonum
GTACAAGTAGGAATCCCTTCACTGTGCTGCTGGTTGTCGATCAGTGTTTATCTTCACCACCTAGCAGCACCTTTGTGCCTGTCTTCACAGTAGGCGTGTGACAAATCTGCAGAGAATAAGTAGATGACTCATATTTACGTAGTAATCAAATTCCAGAGCTATTTGTTGTGCCCTGTGTCTCATTTCATCCTGTCCAATACACAGTTTACCCAAATGTGACATTTTCTTTTCTATTTACAATAGGGCTCACTCATCATTTTCTGAACAGTATGCTGGGTTAGCAAATATTTTCCAGTTTGGTTCTCCAGGCAGTTTGTTCATAAACAAATGTGGCTTAGATTTCCTTTATCTTTTAGTGAACTGGTAAGATATTTAGAGGCAACTTAAACTTTTACTGAAGATGCTAATTTTACTAACAGAAACCCTGCATGTTGCAAATCCTCTGTAAAAATTAGCAAGTGGTAGAAGTAACTTATTTATTGAGGGGTTTCTATAGATTACCCAAATGAGATTCCCCAGACGTGTACGGTATTTAGATTTATGAATATTACTTAAAGATTTATTGTGTGAGGCAGTTTCCCAGGTGCTTATAGGTTTTTTTATTTTATGTTGTTTCTCCTTCATGACAATCCTCCATTTTATAGATAGGTAAACTGAGACACAAATGTGAGATAACTTGCTTTTGTTTGCAGAGCACAAACCACAACTAGAATAGCTCTGGGTCCTTGAACTCCTTGATCAGCATCTTTTCTCCCCATTCTGTAGCCTCGGGCAGGTGACAGGTGGCCCACTGTGCGGCCCACCCCTGCACGACACAGTGCAGCCTCCTGGATTCAGGGGAGATTGTTTTAAGTACATTTCAGGTGTTCATTACCATTAATCTCATCATTCTTACCATGCTTTTTTCTGTTTAAAATGTTTTTGAAATCGCTGAAGCAAAGAAAAGTGGGCACGAGAAGGAACATGAGTCGGCAAGTGCGGCAAGTCAGTGCTGGGGAGTCCTGAGGTGCTCAGGACCCAGCTTCTTGGTAGGAAGCCTTTGCAAGCTTGTTGGCAGGAGCTGGAAGGAGCAGGCTGATGGAATGCACCTAGGAGAGCTCCCTGCAGGGAGATTTTCCAAAGCATTACATGTTGTGCTACTGTTGGGTGAACATGGGTTCTTGTAGAATCAGAATCCATACCCGAGCAACCAAACGTGGTAGAGCCACTGAATGCACTGAAGTATGTGTTGCCTCTGTCCATGAGCTGGGTGGTGGTGATTGACTAGGAGACACACAGGTGCATTTACCCCTGTTACAGCAGTTCATGCCAGTGAAGTGTTTCCATTCTACCATCTGTGAGTTACAGGCTTGGGGGCAGCTGGCTTTCGGTTCACTTTGTAGCCCAGGCTGGCCTCAAACTTGCAGCCATCCCCTTGCGTCAGCTTCCAGAGTGCTACAGGAGTGCACCGCCACGCCCAGCTTACGTGAATTGTTATGCCATTCCAGTTCTTCTTCTGTTGGTATTGATCCTATTGCTTATCATTTGTGGTCTGATTTTTCATTAAGACTTTTTTTTGGTGTGATGAATTTTTTTTAATATGTGTTAATTTATGTTTTGAGATAGGGTCTCACTCTATAATTTAGGCTGGCTTTGAACTCCCTGTGTAGCCCATCCTGGCCTTAAACTCATGGTGACCCTCTTGCCTCAGCTTCCCGAGCAAGTAGAGATTTAATAACAGAAATACAGAAGGTTTTTTTTTTAAATACATATTTGTTGAGAATCTTAACATAAGTAATTTTCTTGTTTTTTGTATAACCCTCACATCTTTCATAATAATATGAATTTAAGAAAAATGCAGCTGCCAGGGATTTAGCTCAGCGGCTCAAGCGCTTGCCTGGTAAGCTTGAGGTCGTGAGTTCAATCCCTAGTTTAAAAAAAAAAAACGTAGCTGCTGTCTTTTTTAAGGCAATGAAAAACATTAGATAATTTTTTTTTTTTTTGGTACCAGGGATCGAACTCATGACCTTGCGCTTGCCAAGCAAGTGCTTATGCCACTGAGCTAAGTCCCCAACCCATGGGTAATATTTTTTCACAATAGAAATTAACCTTGACTAGGTTCTTTGTTAAAATGTGTTAATGGTCACATTTATTTGGATCCCTCAAATCCTCTAATTCTTTTTACCTACTACTCTTCTTCCCCAATATCCAGCATTTCCATGTAACTAAAAACAACTATAATTTTAATCTGACAACTATCAGGAAAATAAGCAACTATTCTTAAAGATAATCATTTCAGTTCTTCTCATTTCTGTACTGTGCAAGCTGCAATTTCTGTAGATACTCACACTATTCACTGTCTGTGAGAAAATGGAGACGGAATGACTAAGACTGGAGTTAAGGAAGACATTAAGAATATTTTCCTGGCTGAGGATTTAGCTCAGCAGCATAAGAGCTTGCCTGGCAAGCACAAGGTTGTGAGTTCTATCCTCAGTACCAAAAAAGGGAATATTTTTCCTATAACTTAACTGACATATAAACACTAGAATATGGACTGAAGTTGTCTCACTTCTTGCATACTCTCTCTCTGTTTCTTGTGTTAGTATTGAACCCAGGGCCTCACCTGTTTTAGGAAAGTTCACCTCGTCTCACTTTTCACTGTTTTCTCAATAAAAAGAGAACAGTTATTACTCATCCAGTGCCCTAAACCATAAACATTTGTGAATTAAGCTAATAAGCAAACCCAAAGAGGCCCAAATTATGAAATATGGATAGAAAATCTTTCTAATTCATTTATTGGAATGAGAAGTGTTCCTGTAATAGAACAAAGTGGGTAACTCAAATGATTAAGGAAATGAGATGCTCAGGTTTATCCCTTGTTTGTGGGTCCTAAACAAAATGATTTTTCATAAAATGATGCACAGAACAACACATTTGCCTTTGCCTGTATTGAAACTGTGTAGCAACATCTCAGTGACTTCTGTCCTTCTTGGGAGAGTTATGGTTGATACATTGTGTCAACTTGAGAAGTCTAGAAACTTAACTAAGTAACTCAATAGCCTACATCCTGGGGTGTAGAGGACAAGTCCTTAGGGCTCTAGGATGTTGTTCATTGTGTCAGTTTGAGGTCAGAAGTTTAAGTGATTCACAGGGGCCCCAGGTTGTGCTTTGTAAATGTCTTTAACCAGTGCAAAAAGAGGGCAGGAGGTGGTGTCAGCACTATACCCACCCAAGGGGAGGAGCCTGCTTACAGTATAAGGGAGGACAAGAGGCTTGCTCTTCTCTCACTTTGCTCTTGGTGCTTTTGCTACCTTCTGCTGCCTTGAAGTGTTGCCTCTGTGCCATACCACCCTGCCTTGGAGCCAGCTAATTAAAGACTGAAACCTCTACAAACTGCGAGCTAAATAAACCTTTCCTTCCTTAACTTTGGGTGTCAGGTATTTTCCCCCATCAATAAGAGAAAAGTAACCAAGACAGGGAGTATTACCAAAAAAAAAAAAAAAAAAATATATATATATATATATATATATATATTCCATATAAAATATATTACACAAATAAATACATATTAAATATATAGTTAAATATACATTATATTTATATATTGAATAGATATGTATATTAAATATATATATAAATATAATAGAATTATATAAATATAAATTATAATTTAAATTATAAATTATAAATTATAATTTAAATTATAAATTATAAATTATAATATAAATTATATAAATATAAATAAATATAATAGAATTATATTTATATATTGAATAGATATGTATATTAAATATATATTAAATAAATATATTAGAATTCCCTTGTGATCCTACATTATTCTTTAAACATGTGATCATACTTACAGTGTGAATCTTTTTTTGTTTGATTTTGTCTTTTGAGCCAGGGTCTTGCTATGCAGTGCAGGCTAGCCTTGATCTCACTTTGTAGCCCAGGCAGGTCTCTAAATTGCAACAATTGACCTGCCTCAGCCTCCGGAGTGCTGGGATTACAGGCATGCACCACCACTCCTGGCTATAGTTTAAATCTTATGATTAAATATATTCCTCTGTAGCATTTCTGGGTATCTGGCACACCCTGTATTTTGGATGTCTTTTCTTCACCCACAGGAATGTAAACTATGTGAGAGCAAGAATTTTGTTCTGTTATTCAGTGCTGTATCACTAGTACCCAGAATAAGGGTTGACACACAGTAGGTGTTCAGTCAATACTGAATGATTACGTGAATCTAAGGCAGTCTGTTTTCAGTAACCTAGAGAAGGCAATATAGAATAGATTAATAAATAGGTGTATCCATCAGTGGTGCTGAGAATCAAATACAGAGCCTTGCACATGATAGCAAATGCTCTTCTACTGAGGAAAGTAACCAAGTCCAGTCCAATAATAATAATAATATAGTATTTTAGGCTTTTTTTTTTAAAAGACAGGGTCTTGCTCTGCTGTGTAGTTCAGGCTGGACTTGCTCTCAGTCCAGGCTGGCCTCACACTTACGGACGTTCTCCTGTCTTAGCCTCCTGAGTGCTAGAATTACAGGTGTGTGCCACCAAGTCTAGGTCAGAAGAGTATTTTTTTTTTTAACACATACTGTGTCTCAGTCGTTATGTTCTTTATATCATCTGATTATCTAGAATTGTAAATAGAAATATGTACAAGCAGTTCTTTTTTTGTACATAATGCTCATGCCTTGAACTTTCTTCCTATAAATCTTTGAAACTGGCTTTCAATTCATGCAAATTCATTTGGCTCTTTTCCTTATAGTTAAATGCCACAACAATGACAACAAAATCTGACCACTCAAGGAATTCATTTATGTGGACTTCAGTTCGATAAAATTCAGTAAAAGTAGAAGACCAAAATGTACTTTTGATTGTTATATTCTCCAGGCCTCATTTACATGGGATACATATAGTTACTGTGTATTATCACCTGGACTGTAAAACAGTATATTATTGTTGGATTAAGGATAGAAGAAAATGGAGTAACAGTAAGGAGAAAAGGAAAGAAGGCTGCCTGTTTTGAGGCCATGTGACCACTGCCATCTGTCAAAAGGAGGAAGCAGGGTGCTTCATTATTTATGATGGACTCTGTAGAGGGAAGCTCAGGCCTTGAATTAGGTTGATACTTGTTAACTGCCCTTGTTAGATGATCTCTGCCAGGGATAGACTTTATCTACAACTCTCTCCTCTCATCTCTCTCCTGATGAAGTCCTCCAACTTTCGGCCTACTCTAGGAAAGGCATCAAGATAAAATTCTATTTGCTTTTTATCTGCAACTAACTTGTATCAAACCCAGTGCAGTGGTGACATAAAAAAAAAATCCTCCAGCTAATTTGTGTGTGCCTCCACACTGCTTTTAAAATAGTACGATCAAAAAGACTAGACAAGAAATGACTAGGGAATTAGGGAAAGGTTTACATTTTGTCAAGACTTGGACCTGCTTATGATAGCTGGTGTATTCATAGAGAACTGTGATTCAGGGCACTGTGCCTTTTTCTCAAGTTCAACTTTGTAAACTATCTTTTCCTGTAAACCAAAAGCTTGATTATCGAATCATTTGTTCTCAGAGTCAGTGTCAGTTCATGAGAGTGAGTCAACTGTATTGTCTGAAAAGAAGCCAAGTTCTGTTTAGCTTTTGTTTTTAATCATAGTTTACATATTAGGCACAACTGTCTGTACACTTAGGGGAACAGCTATGAAAAGTTTTAAAGTTATGAAGAAATCATTGAATAGCTATAACACCGCTAATGTGATGGTTCAGAACAAAAGAAAAGGAGAATGTCAAATAACTGACCATAAAAAAGTTTCATAAAAAACAGTGATAACTGCATGTTGATCTAGAGGGTTTGAAGAGGGATCGATGGTTTAGAGGCTTCTGTTGGAATACATTTTTCACAAGCCAGGGTCAGCTTGCTTTGGTCATCAGTGAGAACTGGCCGAAGGAGAAACCATCCGGAGATTAAGCTTATGCAGAAGGTACTGAAAGTTGGATAGCAAGGCGTGCCGGAGAGGCCCGAACAAAACCAGTAATTAAAGCCTGGTATTAAACTTCCATTACAGTTCAACCAAGCCCGTAAGTAGTACCAGGATCATCATAACCCAGAAGATTGGGATTTAAGGAAAAGGGAACACATGAGTCTAGGAATGTGTCCTAGAGAGCACATAATGGGCAGTGACAGGTTGAGTTTCCCTTATCTGAAATGCTTGGGACAGAAGTGTTTCAGATTTTGGAATTCTTCAGATTACTGTAACAATTTTTAAAAAATGATTTTAATAATCACCTTATATTTCAATCACCCCTTGTACAATTAAAACACATTTTAAATGGGTGAAACTAAACAATCACTTTAAATTGAAATGATTTTCCAGTAGCACAATGCATTCACATTGTTCTTCCCTGCTGGTCCTCATAGGAAGTTGAGAAGGAAGTGTTACTTTATTTTACACTAGAGAAAATGGAATTGAACTGACTCTTTTTTTCAATTCCCAGCTAGTAAGTGCCTGCTGGAAATCCAGCTTAGAACTTTGACTTTTAAGTATCAAGCTCTTGGTAGTAAGATTGATGTCGTGTTCTATAAATGGTAGTTTTCTATAAAGAAGCAATAGTATTTGTTTTCCAAATGTGTAATACATTTTCAATCCTTTTGGCTAATACGCAGTTCATATTATAATGAATTGGTCAGAAAATAATTAGCATCAGAAAATAATACCAGGATTTAGACTTCTGGGTATTGTAAAATATATTTGGATTTTCAAATATTTGATGCTCGTGCAGCTTTTCCAGCATAGTTCTCTTTGAAACAGGATCTCTTTATGTAGTCCAGGCTGGTCTTAAACTCGCGATCCTCCTGTCACATATTTCTGAGTGCTGGCAAGCATAGGTTTTTCATAGAACTTTCTCCTGTGTCACGTTAGAGGGACAGTGTGGTGTGGAGTGATGCTTTCCAAACTTTAATGGCACAAGAATTGCTGGGAATTCAATTGCTTTTTAGCGAGGGCCAGAAAACTCTCTAGGTCATTCTGGTAGAGGTGGTCCTGGAGCAGTATTTGGAAACACCCATAGGACCATCTGCTGTAAAAACTAGTGGTAATGATTGTACCTTTTAAATTCTTGGCATAGAGCTTGGTACCTAGTAAATGTTCAAAATACTCTATTCATAGGTGATGACATGGCTGCAACTAAGAAGCCAGAGAATATTCATTGCTTTCATCCAACCAAATATTCTCTATTTCCTGTATATTGCAGGAGTTGGCAGATATGAAAGGACAATAGATGGTTCTCTTGCAGAATTTATTTGATAGACTAATAATAGAGTGCTACTTCTTCTCTTGTAAAATATTGTAAAATAAAAATTAATATTGAAGGCATGCTTGTGTAATCTTTTTCCTGGAAATCAACAATTCATGTTTTATTTGAATGAGACTTACAGGGCAAAGAAATGGGTCTGCTTATTATTTTGTACATTTTATTACTGGTCTAAAACTCTACTACCCAGTGCAGCTACAATGGCAGGTATTACTTTACATGAATTAAAATTGAATAACAGTAGGCATACAGGTTCTTGGTGGCATTAACTACACCTCAGGGCCTCTGTGGCCACCTGTGGCTGCAGTGGTTGCCTCACTGGACAGTGCAGATATGGATGGAATGTGTCCATCACTGCACGGAGCTCAGTTTGACAGTAGTGCTCTAGAGCCGAAACAATAGAGCAGTGGTTTTCTAGTGGCCCTGATCTGTAAATTGATTTTGAGGTGAATATTAGCAGTGGATTGAGGCTGCCACTTGCACCTAAAAAAAATTTTTTTTTTAATTTTGAGACAGAGTTTCGCCAAGTTGTATAGGTGGAATTCAAACTTGCAACCCTGCCACAATACCCGGCTATATTTCGTTCTCTCTCTTTTTCTTTTTTAATCTTTTCGTGGTATAGGGCATTGAACTGGTGTCTTCACATGGAGCTCTGTCCCCAGAACTTTTTACATTTTTTAATTTTGAAACACAGTCTCACCAAGTCACTGGGGTCAAACTTGAGATCCTCCTGCCTCAGCCTCCCAGAGTGCTAGGTCTATCGTGTGTGCCACCATACCTGGCTCCATTTCAGCTCTTACTGTTTTTTTTTTTTTGTTGTTGTTTTGGTACCAGGGATCGAACTCACAACTTTGCGCATGCCATGCAGCCACTTGTGCCACTGAGCTAAATCCCCGGCCTCCATTTCAACTCTTAAGGCTTTAATACCTTCAGACTGAATAGGCCTGGGCCATTATTGATTTACATTAGTGATGTCATTATACAGCAAGGAGAATCCAAATACTAATTCTGGGCTCTTTTTTTTTTTTTTAAACTTCAGAATAATACATTATTCTACTGCATTAAGTATAGTTTTCTGTGTGTGTGCTTGTGTAAGTGTGTATGTGAGTGAGTATGAGAGAGAGAAAATTCTGCATCCTTTTTTTCTTTTTTTGTGGTACTGGGACTTGAACTAAGGACCTTGCTCTTGCCAGGCAGGTGCTTATGCTGCTGAGCAATATCCCTGGCCCGAAAATTCTCCATTCTGTTAATTCAAAATTCATTGTGTGTATTAACTATCATTTAAAGCACTATACTTGTTCTAAATTTGCATCCAACAATCTGTTGGGAATAAAGAAGAGTTGGATTTCATCTATGTTAGGTAGAATTTATAACATTTACATGAAATAATGTATTTATAGAAGCCAAATTTAGGAGTAGTGAAAAGTTGAGGTGACACTGTCAGAATTCTACTGGATATGATACCGTTTATGCTTGTTTTTTGGTGTGTGTGTTTTTTTGTTTTGTTCTGTTTTTTGTTTATTTTGAGACATGGTCCTGCTGTGTTCCAGGTTGACTTTGAACTTGCTGTGTTGTCCAGGCTGACCTTGAACTAGCAGTCCTCCTGCAGCAGTCTCCCGGAGTGCTAGGATTATTTATGGTTGTGTGCTACCAGGCCTGGCTTTTTCTTTCAAAAAAATTAATTATGATATATTTGTGTTTTGGTAATTGAAAAACTTAAAACAATATTTTCAGTATTTTTTTTTTTTGTTCTTGTTAAAACCTGTATGTAAAATCACATAGCACTCATTGCACTCCGATGGCGAGACTGTGAATAGTGCAAATTGTTTTCAGAGTTCCAGAAAGGCTTTGCAGGCTGGGAATGCTGCTCAGTGGTGGAGTGCTTAGGTGGCATGCCTGAGGCCCTGGCTGCAATTGCCAGTACCACCAAACAAAGAAAGAGAAAGGAAAGGAGGAAAGAAAGGATATGTAGTTGCATTGTTTCTTAACCTTTGTTTTCTGAACACCAGCTCTGTATATCCTTGGAGGTAGAGCCTGCCTTCCGCCCCCTTCCTGTCTCAGTGTTGTCCCTTTCTTAGCAGAGAGGCAATGGAAGAGCTACCACTGTCCCAGGTCATGGGTGAGTGACTGAAGTCATTGAAATTGTTTTGTGCATTACTGCTGCATCCTTCAGTGAGCTTCTGTCTTTTCAGGTCACTTACTTTAGCCTCTGGTACTACAACAAGCAAAACCAGCGCCGCTGGGTAGATTTAGAAAAACCCCTGAAGAAGCAGCTGGATAAATATGCGCTGGAACCCACCATCTATTTTGGAGTGGTGTTTTACGTGCCTTCAGTTTTACAGCTGCAGCAGGAGATTACCAGGTGAGAAAGCCCACGCCTGTCTCCCGTTTTCTGCAAATAATCTGGTGAGATTAGAAAAGTAAAACTAAGGTTGAAGGTAGGAGATAAGAGTCTGAGACTTTGCCCTCTCACTCCACGCTTTTAGCCACCCTGTTACCAGCGCTTCTGGTATGTGCTATGTCATCAGAGTTTTACTGCCTGTCGGGTGAGTAATGGGTTCACTAGGCGAGGAATGATTAAAGGGGAAATGATGTTTTTACCCTGGCTGTAAACTCTTCTTGTAGTGGTGTTTCCTTTTATTGTTTTGGTTTCTGATCCTTTGTAATGAGTAATGAGTAAATGAGAGAAGAGATTTTAAAAATGTAATCTCAGAATCTGTGTTCATTTCTCAAGCAAAGGTGCTGAAGGTTCTTACAGCTCTGACTCTGGAAGCTGTATTTACAGACAGCGAGAGAAAGAACATGTGTGGGGCAAACCACAGAGAGGGTGGGGCAGGGTTTACAATCAGAACATGCTGGCCAGTGAATATACTTTGAAGGCTCAAAAGCAGAAAAGGGAGATGATATTAAGAAGGACACCAGAGGAACTAAATGTTACTTAAATTGTTTTTTCCTAAAGGACAATTAAAATAAAAAAACAATGGAATAAAACTTGAGTTCTTGGCAACTCAATGGAATAAAACTTGAATTCTGAGAGTGTAGCTCAGTAGGCGAGTGCTTGCCTAGTATGCTCAAAGCCCTGGGCTTGATCTCCAGCCCTTGAAAGGGGGGAGGAATTGAATTCTTGAGCTTGCCCAAGTTCTCTAAGTCCAGCAGTACTTTATAAACCTCTGTGACAGGGCTCTGGAGTCAAGCTGGGCTAGTTCCCACATGCTGAGCACACTGTGCGCCCTTCCACCTTTGAGTCCCAGGCCTTCCTCTCACACTGATGTATCAGAATCAAACCGTTCGTCTTCTGAGTAGGCGCCTCCATGGGCTCTGCGGCTCCCAGGTTGGAATGAGTGGTGCCTCCTCCAGGCTGGCTTACAGCTGCTGTACTGCGGTGAAGACAGCAGTTACCACCGCCCCTCACTGTGGTTTTTTGTGTGTATATCTTATCTGCTTCCTAGATTTTAAGTCCATGTTTGTCTTTAGCTTTCCATTTCTTTTGAAAGCCAGGCAGAACCTGGTACAGCCCCATGCTTGTGGAATGCTGCTTGAGCCCACAGTTAATTATTGGAAGAGAGTGAAAAACCAAAGAAGTTACAAAGATCAGGTGCAGGGAAAAACAAATACTGACCGTGAAACTGATCTGAAATATAAGTGTTGAGAAAGTGGTGAAAAGCTGATCTCTTTCACTCATTTAAACATGTATTGAAGATACACTGTGAAGATCAAAGAATTATGTTGGGTAGTAGTATGGGCGACGAATACACAATGGTGCATTCTTTATTTGGACTGTGGAAGAACTGGCAGTTCATGTAAATAAATGATTATAATATCCTAGGGTAATAAATGCTTTAATGGAGGCTCTGGGTTCCTAGGGGCGGGGCAGAGAGAACCCGCCTGGGGAGGTAAAGAAGTGGTCTTTTGGTTGAATAAGCTTTAGAGGGGTTTTTAGTTTGTGCAAAGCAGCAGGAATAATGGAAGTTTCCGATATGGCCTGGAGAGGTGAGAAAAGATTTAAACAACAGGCTCATATTAGTCATAAAGTCATAGCCCTATGACGAAGACTTTTTCAGACTTTAATGGAACGGAATGATCAAATTTGCATTGTGCAAAGATTAACCATAATGAAAGGTCAGTTAGAGGCCATAAGAGCTCTCAGTTAGAATAGAAGTGGTGACAGGAGGCCAGTTAGGAGTACCTATCCATAATTTAGGCATCAATCTAGAAAACAGGCCAGAACAAAGACATTAGAGAGAATAGGCCTATTAGATTCATTCAGTAGGATTGATTGGATATAAGAAGGCTTAAGAAATTCTGTCAGCAAGGATTAAGTATGACCACAAATAACAAAAAAAAACTCAAGTATTCTGTAAGAGTTCTCAAGGGCCCTTACTGTTACAGATGTTTTCAGCATCTTCTTCATTCACTAGATTACCGTATAGTGCACGATATCTACAAAAGTTCTAGCCATCATATGGATTGATTGATTGATTGATTGATTGTCGTTTTGAGACAGGATCTCACTATGCAGTTCAGGCTGGCCTTGAACTCACTTTGTAGCCCAGGCTGGCCTGGAATTTGCAGTGATTTTCCTGCCTCAGCCTCCTCGAACTCTGGAATTATAGGTGTGTGCCACCAAGCCCAGCTCTATCACGTGTATTGTGCAGTGAGGGAGCAGAGCAGTGGTTTTCTAGGGGAGGGGCACAGGTGGGCGGGAAGGATGATGAGGTATACCAAGAAGCTGTAGCAGGTGGTCCGTATGTTCTTTGTCTTGTGGCAGTGATTTTATGAATACTTTGATGGGTCAGAACCACATGCTAATTCTGTGTGATGAACCACATGCTAATTATATGTCAGAAAAGGTGCCACCCATTCAGAGATGCTTTAAGGAAGAAAAGGAGGCGGGGAACAAAAATCTAAATACAGTCAGACCTTGGTACTGTATTTGGCTTTGAAACTCATCAACTCTGATACTTTTACACAAATGTTTCATCTAGATACTTGCTGTTTGTTTGGCACTTGCTACACAAGCTAGAACTTCTCCCTGTTGATTGCTTGCTGTGTGACTCACTCCCCTTTCTAGTCAATACACTTTGTTGGGTTCTTGTTGTTTTTAGTCCTCATGGTGCCTCTTGGAGTGAATTAACAATGAGTGTTCAAAAAATGAAGATTTGGGCTGGGGGTTTAACTCAACGGCATAAGTGCTTGCTTGGCAAATGCGAGGTCGTGAGTTTGATCCCCGGCCCAAAAAAAAAAAAAGAAGATTTGCCAGAAAAGGATGCCCGTAAACACTAGAAAATGGCCGCCCAGTATTACAAAGTGAACTAAAGAAAATAACATGTATTTAGGTGAACTTAAGAAAATAACATGTATTTAAGTCCAAATTAGATGAGCTTAGGAATGATCTGCTTAAGCAATAATAGGAGAACAGGAAAACAAAGCTACTACAGGTAAGAAAAGAATTAGAGATAATTTTAAAATGATAGAAACAGTATAAATTTAGAAGACCAAAAATTAAAAAAACAAAAACAAAAACTACGTGTTACAAGGTTCTCTAAAGGAGAAAGTCAGAACATCAGTGAATACAAATTCCTAACACTGTGGTAAAACTTCTTTGAAAGACTAATGGCTTGAAGCTGTATAATGAAAGGACAAATGGTGTGCCCAGAACTCAACCTCGAGTCTTCAGTCCCAAGCCATATCCTGCAAGATCACTGGAAATTGAATATGTAGACAAGAACTCTGTTATTCATGAATCAAAGAAAAGAAGATGTTATCAGACTTTGGAAGAACACTTCATGACAGCAGATAAAAGAGTAACACTTAACATACTCAAGGAAAGAGACTATGAGACAGTATGTCCTGCAAAAATGACCTCTAACTGCAGCTTAGCTTGGAGTGCCATATTAAAATACCACAGAGTGTTGGCTGACCGGAAATGTCTTTTCTCACAGCATGGAGATCTGAGCGTATTGGTCTGGCGGGGCTTCTCTTCCTGGGCTGCAGACCTCCCTGGGCTCTCACATGGCAGAAGGAGTGAACCCTCTGGTTCTTATAAAGTACTCGTTCCATCATGAGGTCTCCACCCTCACAGCATCATCTAAACCTCATAGTCTCCTAATGCTCCAGCTTCAGGCATCATCACCTGGTGGGTTAGAGCTATAACTTAGGCATTTGGTGGTGGTGGTAAGTACAGGTCAGTCCCCAGTAGAATGTAAAGGCCTAGACCTTTGAGGACGTGCAAGAACTTGGATCGTTTTTGCATGCTCTAAGGGAACGATCATATAACCCATCTTCAGTCAAATAATGATTAAATGAGCTTCTGTAAGGACTGGTGCTCTCGGACCTAAAAGCAGTGAAAAGTTTGTATTAATGAATATGGTGACACATGATTTTGGTCTAATGCTTTCCATAAGGGGGATTGGAATTCTGTGGGGGAGACAGTTGTCAGGGCAAGCCGAGACCATGGAAAGCTAAGATCACCAATGTCAAAAGACCTAGGAACTTATTGAAGAAATTTTTACTAGCAAAAGAGGAAGGTTTGAGCATTATAAAGAATAATGACTATAGATGGAAATACAACATATATATATATATGGTTTTTTTGGGGGGGATACCAGGGATCAAACTCACAACCTCGCACTTGCCAGGCAGGAACTTGCACCACTGAGCTAAATCCCTGGCCCAGCAAGTATGTTTTTAAAAATTCATCAGTTTATAATATGTTACTTCCTGAATTTTTATCAAAATGGGAAGTTGTACAGAGGAAATCTGCTGATTGACCTGAAGTGCATGATTGCTGATAGTAACAGCTATTGTTTGAGTACCAGCTAGGTTCCTAGTCTTACTGAAAATGTTTAGCCCTTTGAAGGGGTTATGGTACGCTGGATTTACTTTTGACAAGTGTGCATATGTAAGTACAGTCAAGGATATTGTTGTTACTCTTCAAAACCATCTGGAGTTAAGATTTCATTTGACTGGTTTATGTTCTTCTACCAAATTATGGTGAAATGCTTTATCTTGATGGAAGATAATACTGTCTTTATAAAAATTGACTTTTTTCTTTTATAGGTATCAGTATTATCTGCAGCTGAAGAAAGATATCTTGGAAGGAAACATTCCTTGTACTTTAGAACAAGCAATTCAGCTAGCAGGCTTAGCTGTTCAAGGTAAATAATGTATAGTAAGTGATTGAAGTAATAGTTAATAATGTAATAGATGTATCCAATTAAAATTTGCTTAACAAAAACAGTAATGGTTTTTTTAAGTAACTGGATTTCCATGTATATCTTTAGTGATATTCATATGTTTATAAAAAATGCTGTTATTTAAGGGACTCCCTTGTAGAAAGAAATCAATTTGAATTACTTTAATGAAATATGAGACTTTTGGAAGGGTAACCATGTTATATGTCTAAAGATGTAGCAGTCCAGTGAATAGAAATACATGTATTTTTAAAACACTTGATATGCTATATATTAGTCTAGCTCTAGGACTCGATAGATGCCCTAAGCTAATATTTTAGGAAGAAATACCTGTCAATCAGTGGGGTTGAAAAGGTTATATTCATTTTGAATACATTGCATTTGCTTGATTTTTAAGTAATTTTCCTGCTTATGGAGCATCATCAGTCAGGACAAATGATTTTGAATTTCATAAGCTTTTGTGGGAGGTGCTGAGGATCAAGCCCTGCCTTGCGCATACTCAGCAAGTACTGAATCACACTCAGTCCTCACAAGCAAATTGAATTGTTTAATTCTTTCACTTTTTACATGTTTAGTGTACATGTAGTTACCTGTGTGTATGTACCCTGGAGTGGTTTCTGATAGAACATCATTTCAAATGATAAGTGGAATTTAACCTTAAGAAGTGAAATTTAATCCAAAGAGTCATTAATAAAATTCTTCCAGACATGGAGACGTATTCATTTTTAAATAAATGTCTGATACATATGGAACCATACTTCTTTTACAGGTACTTTTAATTTTCTTAAGTATCGTCTTTGACTTTAAAAATACCTTTTCAGCGGGAGTGGTGACATATGCTTGTAATCCCAGCACTCAGAAGGCTGAGGCAGAAGGATTGTTATGAGTTCCAAGGCCAGTCTGAACTAATAGTGAGATCCCGCATCCAAAAAAAGAAAAGAAAAGAAAAAAAGAAAAAGAAAAAAAAGAGAAAACCAGAACTGTTTAAGTTTTTTTTTTTTCTGTTGCTGTTGTTTTGCTGAACTCTTCACTTTTTAATTTATTTAATTTAATTTTTTTGAGACAGGCTCTCATAACCCAGGCTGACCTCAAACTCACCATTCTCCTACCTCAGCCTCCCAAGTACATATTCACTATTTGACAATTAAAAATTTCCTGCCTGCCAAAAAAACCCCAAGTATATCTTTCTGTAACAAATATAAATGATCTGATTCCATCCCCCCAGCTTGGCTTCTTCCTGACATTTTTATTTATGTAGGAGAGCATAGCCAGTTATGGTGGTGCACGCCTGTAATCCCAGCACTTGGAAGGCTGAGGCAAGAAAATTGCTGTAAGTTTGAGGCCAGCCTGGGCTATACAGTGAGCCTGAACTACATAGTGAGACCCTGTCTCCTAAAACCAAAACCAAATTGAAACAAAACAAACCCCTCAAAAGCCAAACCCATTTACATACTGTTACAGAATAAGTTTTGTTTGATTTTTAGTTATAAAAACCAGAGTATATGATATATAGTTTGTAACTTTAAAAACTTGATTCATAAGCATTTTTCCAAGTCAAGATACAGGACCCTACCTAGTTAATATTTTAAAAAGATACTTTAAATACACATTCTACAGTTTTCAGACAGATTGGACTTCTGAGTAATAAGCATACCATCTCTATACTTGCACATTATACTATGCAGATTAAATATAATCAACATGTGAATATTTGTCATTTTGTATAGCTGATTTTGGTGACTTTGATCAGTATGAATCCCAGGACTTCCTTCAGAAATTTGCCTTATTTCCTGTGGTAAGTCTTCTTTTGGCATTGGGCCTTTGTAAAAGGTTTATTTGTATAGCCTTGATATTCCTGAAATGAAGTCCATATGGTGTATACTTCCTAGGCTGGAATAGTGTGAAAAGCTCGTTCCCTCTTACGAACATTAGAAATGTCAGTCTTTCCCTATTGTAGACTTCTTGGTACTTGGAGACTACAGACTGAAGTCCGTAGTCACGACTATACCTAGAAAAATTAGTTTTCTCTTTGAATGTGGGTCTAAGGAAGAGGATTTGTTTTCAGCTTCTAAAAACCACCTAGAAGTTTTGATTTTCACAGAAGGCCCAAAACCTCACAAAGTTAATGTGGAAATGAATTTGACTTCTTATCAGCAATCTAAAAAAAGACATTGCCTGTTGCTGTTTGAAGTTGTTACTGACGGAGATGATGTGAAAACTGCATGGCATGCTCTTGGGAACATCTACACAGCCAGCCAAAGCATGCACAAGATGATTGCACGCTGGGGCAGAACTGGCTGGCAGGTGTCACCAACCTGAAATAATAACTCAGTTGAAATTCTCTCTGGATGAGTTGAAAGGGAGGCACGTTTCTTGGCTCCTGAGCGGAGCCGCTGAGTTCCTTAGATCATGATTACACTTAAGGAAAGCTCCCAAACACTAATACTAGTGATTTTGCCTGAATGGAGAGTCAGTAGTAGTACCAACGATTTCTTCTAAGAAATTTATATAACATACTGCTGTGTGTTTCCCTCAGGGGTGGCTACAAGATGAAAAAGTGTTGGAAGAAGCAACCCAGAAAGTGGCCTTACTACATCAAAAATACAGGTAATACTAAGAAACAGGGCATGGCAATAGTATGGAGGCGTGCCAGTTTGAATGTGCAATCTGTCTCGAGACCTTACATTTAGAACCTTCCTGCAGCTCTGCAAGGCACCAGCACGTCCTTGTGCTGAGGGTGTAAAGGGGGGCACTGATCGACGTTCATTCACGTATCTGTCAGTCATGTTTTATCACCGAGGGAATGAAGGACATGACAAGCAGCCGGTCACTGAAGGGTGCCAGGTCATCATCACCTTATACATTAAGTCGCAGTCCTTATACATTACATAACAGTATAGGGGAAGCACCAGGAAGGAGACTGTAAGGTTTCTTTTACAGTACAGCAAGTGCAATTATTTCCCCCAGAGGACTTTAAGAAGCAGTATTTTAGTCATCTGGGGAGCTGGGAGAAGAGCTCTAGCGCTGTCTGCACTGACCGTTTTTGGTCTGCTTCTCTATACCTGTGGGCTGATGGCCTTCTTTGATGGAGACTCTGTGTTGCCTGTAAGAAAAACCTTCCCTCAGGGAATGCTAAGCCGAACATTCTACAGTTCCTAGTTCTTCACATATCGTTAAATTCTTCTAACTACAGTACTCTTTAAGGTAAATACTATCTGTGCCTTAAAGATGTGGAAATCAAGCTCAGAAAGACTTTGGTCTTCGCAAGCTAAGACTGTAAGTCTGTCTGATTATAACTACCTTTTTTTTTTTTTTTTTGTGATCCTGGCAATGGAACTGGCCTTGCTCTTCCTACACACTTTACTACTGAAATACATCCCCGGCCCATATTCCCCACATTCTCTTCCAGATAAACCTTTTGCCACTCACCTCTCTCTACTCCAGTCTACACAATCATTCATAAAAGATCAATCTTCTAAAATACCACTTTTCTTTTATTTCTCCCCCACTCCTTCCCAAATGTTCATGGATATTTTCATGATCTCCATAAGCTGGGGAAATCCTGCTTTTCCAATCTCTATTTTCTGCTCTCCAAATGAGCCATTTCTTTTTTCTCTAACATAATTGATCCCTGAGGCACATAGTGTCCTGCCGTGTGTCACTTCCATTTCATTCACTTTTTTTTCTTTTCTTTTCTTTTTTTTCTTCTCTTCTCTTCTCTTCTCTTTTCTCTTCTCTCTTTTTTTCACTTTTCTCTTTTCTCTTCTTTCCTTCCTTCCTTGTACTGGAGATTGAACCCAGGGCCTTAACACCGAGTGACACCTGCAGCCCTTTTTAAATTTTTTATTTATTTTGAGACAAGGTCTCACTAAGTGTCTTAGGTTGGACTTGAATTTGTGATCTTCTTGCCCGAGTCTTCCAGCGTTCTGGGATGACAAGGCATGCGCCACCATGCCTGGCTCTTCTGCACTTCCTTAAAAGATAGCACCTAGGAACTCATTTGTACTCTTACTCTGCATGAGGCAGAATGCTAGATTGGCTCAAAGATAAAAACAGTAATTTCCTCCTCCCAAGAGTGCCTTCCCGGCCTGGCAGTCCTAGGGATGGGCAGGGCAGCCGTTCAGCTGTGATTACAGTGATATGACAGGATAATGGGTACCCCAGGAGCCTGTGGGCAGAAGATATTAGGACTGTGCCTGGGTAGGGGTATGCACTGGGGAGCCCAGACGGTGGCAAAGGAGGAGTGATACATACGTGGAGTTGCATGGGATATTAGGGAATGTTCTGGTCCCCATGTGTGTGAGAATGAGGGAGTAATGTGCAGAGGTCTGAGAGAGTGGGGTGCATTCAGAGAAATGTCGAGTTTGGCATGGCTGCAGTGTAGGGTGCTGTGGGGCATGAGGGAGCAACAGAAGATTGGGCTGGATTGGTGCGTCTCCATGCTTAGAGCACCCCTTTTTCCCTACACTGCCTTCCTACCAATCTTTGTAGTGCCCCAGTCACCTGAGCTAAAAGATTGCCCTCTGTTTCCCTCACATTTCCTGCATTTACTGTCTGTCAAGCACGTGATTCTCGGTAATGGCTGATATTTTTGGGTAATTAAGCAATTGTGGAAAAACTCCTGGCTTCCACTTGATATTTTAGGGCCTGGTCCATTCCTGGCCTCTGCCCTCACCTGCTTACAGTCTAAGCTGTAGGATGTTACAGATTTCACCTGTGTTCAGCTCAATGCTTGGCTAGCAGTCAGTTTTTGCAAAGTATTGAAGCACTGATATAATCAATTACAGATGCTTAGAAGACTGAAATGTTTATAATATCTTGTGCCAAATTTGTATGTAGTCTTTAAGAAAACCTTTATTTAAAACATTTCTTATTTCTGTAAACAATCTCAGTAATATCTCTCGGGTTGCAGAGGGCTCACAGCTCCCGATGCTGAAATGCTGTACATGCAGGAGGTAGAAAGAATGGACGGCTATGGGGAAGAGAGCTACCCTGCAAAGGTAAGTGTGGCTTGAAGCTGAGGCTCTAAGGTTAGGCATAGGAGTTTGAGAGAATGGCAAGGAAGCCTGATGCTCTGATGTTCAAGTCTGGAAACTTAGAAGCTGAAGTTCTTGTGTCCAGAATTTTATAGTAAAACATACTTCCATTTTGCAGTTTGTGCTTTGAGATGATCAGGACATACAGTGTCAGTTTTCATACGTGTTTACAAGATGATCTTCCGCGCATTTTATATTCAAGTTTAAGGGTAAAAGTTTAAGGACTTGGATGTGAAGTTACTGCAGTGCTTATGCCTCTGCTTCCTGAGTGATTCTTTGCTCTGTGCTCCTAGGATAGCCAAGGAGGTGACATATCCATTGGAGCGTGTCTCGAGGGTATCTTTGTGAAACACAAGAATGGAAGGCCTCCTGTGATATTTAGGTGTGTTTCTTTCCTTTTTATGTGTGCATTCTGTGGTTTCTATTGGTGATATTTTAAAAAACTGCTCACGTTTCTCCCACAGTCTCAGTAGAAAATGGAAATATTCCCTTCCTAGACCAAAATGCCACCTGAAAATAGTGAGTGGTTCATTAATATGCCACCCTCTGTGGTGTCAAATGTGCAGAAAATAGTGCTTCTAACAACGGTCTACTTACAAAATGCTTAAAAATCCGTGACCCTTTTCGTGCCATATGGAGGCGATTCTTTGTTTTGATCTGAATTTTTCATTTGAACGCTGGTTTCTAGGGCTATTCGTTGTGGAAAATTTAGACTTTTCTTTTGATTCTACTTATGTAACAAAATTCCTCAAATACCAGCATCTCAACAAACTTCAATTACTTTTTATAGTGTTGATTTTTCTCCCCCAGATTATTAAGAAATGATACCACTATTCACTTGGAGTGTACATAGTAGGAAAGATAGAATTGACAGTTAAAGATGTCTTAATGGTGGCTGTAACGGGTAAATTTCTGAATGTTGAAGTTATAGATGGCTTATGTCGCCTTTTTAGTATCCTGTGTTCCAGTTACTATCTTAAACATAGAAATCAGATCAAATTGTTTAACTCTTCTAGTATAGTTCCTTAAAATTCTAGTCTTAGAAAATCCGGTGTCATTTCATAGGGATATTTATAGTCTTACTCTGAGATTCTATTCTCTTGATAAAATATTAGTCATGTATATTTCTTTATGAAGTATTAAATATATCCTGTCACTTTTGGCTTTGGTTCCTTTGTGTCTGCCCCTTACTGAATGCTATGTATCAGGTACTGGCCACCATGCTGCATGCTTCCTGTGTATTTTTCATGTGATCTTTATGCTCTGAGCAGTTAAGTGTCTCTGCCATTTTGCATGTAGGATATTTGGGGCTCATAATTTGTCCTGAGTAATTTGTCCATGCTCTCCCAGTTATTAACTAGCATAACCAGGATTTAAACCCAGATAGTCTACTTTAAGCCTGTACTTAAAGCAACTCTCTCTTTTTTTTAATTCCTCCTATCTCCTACTGCCCCACTCTCTCCCACCCAAGGCATACTGTTCAAGCTTTCTAAGCCATCCCTGTCATTTCTTCTTGAGAAGTAGTCGTTCCTTTTAAAAACTTTTTCACGAACCAGGTGTGGTGGCACACGCCCATTGTCCCAGCTCCAGGGAGACAAGACTGAGGGGCAGGAGGATTGCAGATTCAAGCCCAGCTTGGGCTGTGTTGTGAGTGTGAGGCCAGCCTGGAACATAGCTTGACCCTGTGTTAAAAAAATCAAAACCCAAAAAGCTCTTTCCACTAACTAAGGTGGCTTCTCTTCCTTCCTTGCCTTGGCGCTGTGGCCTTTGGGCCCTGAACCGAGCACAGAGTGTAGACACAGTGCAGGGAGCCACGCACCAGTCCTACTCCGCACCACCCCAGGCCGGCTGCCCGCCTTTGGCAGTTGTGTGCTCGTGTCCCCAAGCCAGTCAGGAAGTCTTACAGACATGCTGAGCTGGGACACAGGGAGAGGAAAATGGGTCCGGACTGCCCCTGGAACGTAGGATGCTGACAGTGTGGAAGGGTTACGTGGGAAGGGAACTCGAGACACCCAAACAGTTGTCTTCATCACCAGATAGGACTGGTGGATGGATAGGTCGATTGGTTTATAATGGTGGATATTGAACCCATAGCCTTCTTGCTGATCCACATCACCTCCCTTTTAAACATTTTATTTTGAGAGGGGGTCTTGCTAAGTTGCCCAGGTTGTGCTCGAATTTTTTTTTTTTTTTTTTTTGCGGTACTGGGGATCGAACTCACGACCTTGCACTTGCCAGGCAGGCACTTATGCCACTGAGCTAAATCCCCAGCCCATGTGCTCGAATTTGTGATCCTCCTGCCTAAGCCTTCCAGAGTGCTTTGGTAACATGTGTGCATCACTGTGCCAGGCTGGGTAGGAATTTCATTAAAAATTGCCTTATTTAAAATGACGTGAATAACTTTTAGCTTTAACAGTTAAGCACTGACTCCCTACTGGGTTACTTTTAAAAAATTTACATAAATAAGTAGAATACAGGTTGAACACTTTTAATCCAAAACTCTAAAATAGGAAATGTGAAACTTTTGAACTCCAACATGATGCTCAAAACGTTTTAGATTTGAGGGTTGGGCACATAGCTCAGAAGTAGAGCACTTGTTTACACGTACGGGGCCTTGGACTCGATCCCCAGCACCATCTACACACGGAAAAGTTCAGACTTTGGAGCATTTCATAGTTTGGATTTTCGGATTAGGAATGCTCAAATGGTAGTCCATGCAAATATACCCAAATCCAAAAACCAAAACACTTCTTAAGCAGTTCTGGTGAGAGACACTCGCTCACACAACGAGGAAGTATAAAGCAGGTTACGTGTTTTCCTTTGGAAACAATTGTCCCCTTTTATAAAGTTACACAGCTGTGTAATAAAGTAAATGTTAATAAATGAAAGCTAAATATAATAAAACAGAATGGAAAACATGACATAGGATTTCGTGTCCTAGTGAAACACCCAGGGTAGTTCAGTCCTTGGGTTCCCTGCACTTGGACTTCATCTTTACTCTGGGGTCTTTCAGAGTCTCCCCTGCTTGTGTGCCCTCTTTGTCGTGTTTAACTACAACATTTAGCAGTACTTAACTTGTTTATGTCCTGCCTTGCGCAGCACCACCAGCCAAAGTGCCCCTTTGAGGGGAAGGAGCTGTACTATGCGATCAGGCATTGTTATGATAGGTGCACTTTGCAATGTCTGTTGAATGAATAGTTGTGGCGTTGAACATCATGCTAACCTAGTAAATGGGGATATACTCTATTTTATATCTTTTTTATTTTAAAGCGGATAACAGAATAAAACTGACCAAGGCAAACCAGTGTAAAGGATATAGGACTTCAAAACATGAAGTCAGTAATTACCATAATGCTTTTAGATGTGTTCAAAATAATGGCAGATATCTTTGATATAGTGAAAATCAAGCAGAACAGAGTAGAATAAAAACAATAAAAACAAGTCAATGAATGCAACAAAGGACTTCAAAACAAGCCAATAGTAAATCCAAAATTGCTACCCTAATATATTTTGCTATCTTTGAAATAGCTGCTCCTGCCATTAGATTTGACATGATCAAACAAAAGAGAATAAAATCCAACCCAGCAAAATAATGGAAATCATATGGGACTTCAAAACAAGACCATACGGAGTCAACAATGGCTGCAGCCCTGAGAAGGCGATCCCCCCTAGATGCCACACTGCATACCACTATCCTCTGAGCCTATGATCAGACCGCTGGCCCTAGACCTGCAGTGTCAGTGAAACACCAAAGCAGCACAGGCATCCAATTGCA
>PVJX010029131.1:0-23404 GCA_004027295.1 Dolichotis patagonum
TGAATTAATTTCTATAACATGGAGAAGGGATTTGGAGTTTCTAGGTGTGGGTTTAATTATCTGCAAGTTGCTAACTGCCGAAAGAAAAAAATTATAGGATGACTGGACAAACCCCTTCTTAAGGTCTCTATTTCCCTAGCTGTAAAAGAGCAGAGCAACCCCGACTCACAGCCTTGATACAGGGATCACGTGTACTGATGCATGGTGTACGTAAAAGTGCTCTACCAATGGTGAGCAGGGTACCAGTTGGTGTCAGGCGTTAGCCAAGGGTAAAACACATCCTTACATCCTCACATCTGGGTCCTTTGCTGTTAAGCAGACAGTTTCCCACCTTGGAGGCCAGCTGCCCCGTGTGTGAGAACAGAACCCACTCATTACTGGCCAGGTGACCTTGAATAAGTCACATAGCTCCCCTGAGGTTCTTGCTCTGTCGATAACACAGGGACTGCTGGACTTGGCAGTCATATCGAAAATTAGTGCATTCATGAAGACACAAATCCGTAGAACAGTCTAAGTACTGTACCTGACCTACCAAAGAAGCTACCAGGGAAGACCCAAAGAATAAGGAACTTCATGCAAGAGAGGAGTTTGGAGAATGGTTATGAGCTTTCCAGGAAAATCAGGTGGGGGAAGAAAATTCTAGGAACAGAGACCAGTGAGTGCAGCCAACAAAAGTGGGACACTTTTGACATTTCCGGATTTCACTGTACACATACCGGCAGTGGAAATGGCTGCCTTTCTCCTATTTTTCTGAGGTAGTTTCAAGGCAATGAGATCATGCCTGCTGTGGTGGAGAGAGAGCCTTTAACTAACAGTCAACTTGGAACGCACAGCTGAACTGAGTCAGCATGGTGCGGGCTGTGGAAGGCCCACCTGAGGACTGTTGCCAACAGCATAAAAGGAGACCTGGAGGGGAAGATGGTGTGCTGTTGATTCTCCTGGAGAAGCTTGTCATGCCGGCTTTCCTGATACGGACTCAGCTGCTGTTTCATCGGAGAGGCTCAGGTCCTCCTGTCACTGTGGGTGGCTGTGGTTCTCTTTGGGGGAGCTCTGGTCCTTATCTTGAGCTTTGCTTTCTGGTTCCAGTACAGATCCCTCAGCCTGCTGTCACAGAACCTTCATCCCACTGGCACAGACTTTCCAGCTTCCACTATTGACCCGTGGGCCTTCCCAACGTACATCCTCAATACAGGCTTGCATGAGACGCTGCTGTCGGCTGTAGGCCTCCAGCTAGACTTGTAGAAGACACTGCCTGGGCTCTGGGTCTTTAGCTGGACTCATGTAGGACATTGCCATGGGATCCAGGCTCTCAGCTGGATTCTTTAGGTCTCTAGTGCATGGACAGATCTCCTGCACTCTTCGGCATTTGATTTTTTGAGTGAGGATTGTAAAATGATCCTATAAATTGTGTCCTGATTAAATCTATTCCCTCACAAACCCTAACTAAAACACCTGCCTAACAGTTTCCTCCGGCACAGAGAGGAAGGGTCTGCACGTTCAGCCTGGCAATACCTTACTTTCTGCCTGGAAACCAAAGGCGAGGCACGGCGCTTAGAAAAAGAAGACTCCAAAAGAATGAGAAAGCGCCTATCACTTCTCCTGCAGCCCTCAGCTCTATTTCCCAGGTAGGTCAGCACACATCAAGGCACCTGAGTTACAGCGCCGGCTGCCTTTGTCATCTCCCGATCCTTCTTGAGGCATGTTTTCTGAAATTTCTGCTCTACGTGAGAACACCTTTAAAACCAGAGCCTCAGCCAAAGTGATAAACTAAAACAGGATCTCAAAGCTAAAGCAATTGATGATGGGGCGGGGGTGGGAGAAAGATGAATAATAGCTAAGTAGGTCGAAAGAAAAGTATTTTAGGAGTTCTCTTGTTCTTCTATCAAATGGAAACACTTCGCCTTGACAAAGCTCTCCTGTTTTAGGCAGCCTTGCAATTTACCCTCTATAGAAGACATAGTTACCCTTTGTTCTGTGAAATCTGCGGCACTGAGTGACAAGACCTTTATAGAGCGCAGGCCCACCCATATAGGCTGTGTGATCCCAGGCAAGGTATTTAGGGTCTCTGGCCTCAAATGGGCCTGGGAAATGAAAGAATTTGCTTAATTGCTTGTAATCTCCTCCCACTCTTGTTCACAAATGAAGTCTTATTCAGTTCATTCTGCCTCTATGGCTTAGTCTTGGGGGAAGGAAAGAGAGACTTTGAGACCAAGGCTCGGCCATGTGCAGCTTGAAGGCACATGGGAGGAACGAACGCAGAGGTCCGGAAGTCCAGAAGCTACTGGGTGCCACACAATATCCTGTGTTCTTAACTCATGTCCTCCTTTGGGCCATCCCATCAGCCAGGAAGTGTTGCGCTACAGGGCCTGATGTCTACCTACGTCCTTACCTCTGAGTCCAGAACCAGTGGAGAAACGCATGCAAAAGTCCCTCAGGGATCTACCTCTCAGCTTTCTCATATAAAGCTCCTCTTGTGAAAACTCCAGCCTGTGACCACAGTGAAGCTTCCTGTAACTGCCCCCTGAAGAGAGGCCTTGGGCACAAAAATAAGTGAGGGATACACACATCACATCCTAGAAGGACACAACCCTGAAAGTGAATGCCAGGAGGAGTCACACAGTTCCCTCACCAGCTGTAATAGGTAGGTAAACCGACCCTGGGTCCTTCAAGCAGCTGCAGAGAGAGCAGGAGCAGAATTTTGCTTTTCTTTTTTCTTTTGCTTGTGAGGATGGATAGACGCTGCCTCTCTTCGTGGAAATGTGGCCCCCACACAGGGCCAGCAAGCCCAAAGCAATGGCTAACTACTGCACAGATGGCACTCAGACTTGTGAAAATTCCAGCCTGTGACCACAATGAAGCACTCAGAGGACACTCAGAGGGTTCGGGACAGAGGAAGGGCCAGGCCCATGCCATCAAGCACCTTCCCCTTGGCCCCCCCTTCCCCACCAACCTCAAGAAGCCACATACAAACACACACATCACTACTTGGCGCAAGTCGGTGTCGTGAGTACCAAGCAAACGGTAGAAATGATGTGGGCTATTTTAAAACATGCAGTGCAAACATACAGGTTTTCATAGCAGCTTGTCATCTCGATGTCTTGGTTACTGTGAACACACTTATGCATATAGATGTGTGAGTGTGTGTGTTTCTGTGGGATCACCCTGCGGCGACATGCTGTGGAATGTATGTTAACAGGGGAATAAAGTGGTTGCCACAAGATTGTGCACATCATCTTAGACATGCGCACAGAATGCCCGTGACTTTATTCACCTACTCAGGAACTCATAGGGAAACGAGCAATTCCAGATTCTAGCAACGGAACTCTAAAATGCTACCTTTAAAAAGATAATGTTCTTTTTATAACATACTGTTCCCATCCCTGCTTCATTAAATATGGTTTTAAAAGTTATCACCATCCACATCGGCTGCTCCACGGGGCAGCAGTGAACCAGCAGTTGTTTCATGTCCGAGGAGGAGCAAGCACCCATGGCCTGGCCATGTCTTCCTGAGTAACACAGGCATCGCTGCTTTTTTAAGTCTGAATGAACCGTAAGCAATGAGTTACCTATGAAGAAACACCTGATAATGATTACTGTTGGACGTTTGATTTCTCCATGTGTCTCCTCATATGCTATATAAGAGAGCCATCCAGCATAGCAGCTTAAGAACACAGGCTGTGGACTCCGATGGCACCTGTCACCCATGAGTAATGTGTCCCTGGGCAAGTGTCCTTGCTTTTCTAGGCCTCACGTTCCATGTGTATGGACAGGAGTGATGCTGGCATCTCTCTCCTACGACAGTCTGAAGGGCATGAGACCATGCACAAGGGACTGAGCCATTCGCCCAGCTCATCCCCAGGGCCAGAAAGAAGCCGGAGGCAGCTGCCACAGGGCGTCCCCAGCCCGCCGGGAGGCGGTCCAGAGCTGGCCCGGGATCTGCTTGTCCATGGCAAAGATGATACATGAGTAAGGGGAGCTCTCAACCTGGTTTAGTCATTTCTCTGACTCGTTTATGTGATAACAAAAGATTCGTGTTGTGCATGTGTACAAAATAAAGTGTTTTATCTTGAGCTGCATTGAGTAATTCACTCAAGGTGCTTCGAGAAGAAAACTTAATAACCCCAAAACAAATGGCACAGAGACTGAGTAGGGTTCCGAATGGGTTCCTGGTGCTGGAAGGTTTGAGTTTTTTAATCTTTCCAGCATTAGAATGTTAAAAACATTAATTTGGATTTATTTCAAAGTTGAAGTTCAGCATGCTCTTCTGTGGTTTAATTCAATTTCAAATACAGCTAAGACATAGAACAGCTCCTCATGATGAATATAATGATTATGTCCTGCAAAAATGTTAAAATGAAAAATAAAATAAAAAACAATCTCCATCAAAGGGTGCACTGATAACGCTGTGATGACTGTGATCATAATGGCTATGTACCACTCTGTACTTTCCTCGTGACTTTCAGGTCCAGTCTCTTCTGAAGACCCCCAGGGAGTGATGGGTCAGGAACAATCAGTCCATTGTATGGATGGGGACACTGCAGAGTAGGGATGCAGAGAGCTCCCAGCCCAGGCCCCAGGGGGAGGAAGGGGCCAGGGAAGGGACTGAGTGGATGCGCACAGGCTTTGAACTTCATTCTCTGAGACCCCTTTCAGCTCTGACGCTTCACGTCTCTACGAGAAGCGCTTTCAAGCATGGCTGATTTGGCCCTGGCATGCAGTTCGTCTGCCTTTTTCCCACAGAATACAGTATACAGACAGCCCTGCCTCGCAGGGCTTACTCACTGCGCCTGGGCTAGACCAGGGCCAACAGGATGCACAGAACGGACACCAGCCCTTCACATCCTCCCCAGAAAGCTGCCCCCACGACTCGCAGAAGGCCTTGAACAGGAGAGGCCCTTTGAAACTCAGCTTGAACCTGGAGCCTTCCAAAGCACCAGGAAAGCACCACCTTCGTCAGCAGCAGCCCACCCTTTTCCCAACACTCATCTCAAAGGTGGATGTCCCACTCCTCTCCCCAGCACAGAGATCTGCTGGAGTCCGTCCCTGTGGGTGTGGGAAGGGTAACCTGCTGGCTTCCAATCTTTTCCCTCCAAGTGACTACGTTAAAGGGAAACAGGGGAGGCCTTTCCACCCACATGGGTGCGACATGGGCTCCACCCACTGGGGGCGACACAGCCCCCCGTCAGCCGTGCCAGAACTGTGGCCTGAATTTGACTGCTGGTGGGTCTTGGGGATACTGTCCTGGTGGGCCTCAGCCTCCGAGCAGCCGCTCCTGTCCTGGAGGGTGACATAATTAAAGTGGATTAGCAGAACCCGGATATCAGCTCTGACCTTCCTGCCCTTTAATAATGTGAGTTCAATTTCCCGACCTGCAAGTCAAAGTTCTCCCCAGGATTTCTTTTGTACATTCCAGGAGCTTCTATCCTCTTGGGCACATGTCTATTTACATACAAAAAGCTGACAGACCATCCCTGGCTGTTATTTCTTAAAATGGAGCCCGTGTGTCTGCCTTTCCTCTGTTACTGATTCTTGGCCTGTAAGCCAATTGGGAAGCCACCTGCTAGCTTGTACTCCCTGCTGATAGGGGCCACTGTTTGTTCCACTTCACCACTTCTTCACTTCGTACACTCCTGTGCATCCTTCAAAGCACCATCCAAGAGTTGCCGCCTCCAGGAATCCCATGCTAACGCTGACTTTGCCCTGTTGCTTTGGATGCCCTCCCCAGGAGACCCTGTAGCACTGTGGCCTCTGTAACTTCTGCATAATTTCATCTCGCCTGTCCACCGAGTTCTCTCCCCCACCCTGGTCTCTAAGCTCCTGGTGCACAGGGTCCTCTGTCTGCCAGTTTTCAAGGGCCTGTGTAAGTGTTCGTACCAGCTCTCTTATTTATTCAGGTGTTAGTAGTTGATCGATATGTGGATTGATCTTTCAAGCTGCTCAGAATTGTTTTCCATGTAGATGAAGTTCCTGGATGGATGAGGACCTCTCTGCCGGTGAGCATAGGTCTGTCAGGCTTTCAGGGATTCTGCCTTGCTCAAGCCACACTGGCAGCCAGGCACTCAGAACAGCTGCTGAGTGGTATCGAGAATGCCCTTGTCTCCCCAGGGCTGGCAATGCACAGCGTCACCAAGTGAATCCTGGGGCCACCCCACCCCTCCTTTCTACGCAATTGGCCCTTCGTGGAGTCCTTCCCCAGCTCCAGGAACACAGGACTGCCCTCATCTTCAGTGGGCTTCCCAGAGCCTGGGGCTGGATTCTAACTCCACAACCAGTAAGCTGCATCACCTTGGCTGGTCCCATCCCTTCCCTAGCCTCCTTTCCGCAGCTGTTTCATTAGGCACTTAGTCCATTAGGCCTCTCTAACAGAAGCCCCTCAGTAATGGAAAATTTTCTCACTGTTCTAGAGGCTGGGGAGTCCAAGAGCATGGTGCCAGCATCTAAAACAGCTTGTGCTCTTCTTTTGAGACAGGGCCTTCTGTCCCTTCAGAGGATGAAACAGTGTACCCTAACCTGACGGAGGACCCAAAGGGCATGGCCACTCTCTAGGAAGCTCTTCTACGAGGGCACTAATCCCCCAATAAGAGCTGGACCCTCTAACCTAATGACCTTCCCAAAGCCTCGTCTTAGCAGTCACCTTGGGATTCCACTGTATTTTGAAAATACAGTGGTTCAAACTCTGGCAGGCTGCGTGGCAAAGGAAATCACACGATCATGTTGGAGTCAGGGGCCAGAATGCCTAGTCAGGAAGGGTGGGCTGCAAGGCTGGGAGGCTTGGAGGTGGGTGAGGGACACAGAGCCGCCCTCAGAAACCCAGCCCAGCCTCACCTCCCCTTAGTCCTGTAAACCTCCAAGTCGCAGGCTGTTTGCTGAGGGCAGTACAGTCTCTCCCAGGTGGGGCTGCTGTAAATCAAAAGAGATCATGGGAGTGAAAGAGCTCTAAAACTGTGAGGTTTTACAATCATTATGATCTCTCTAAAGCAAACCATATGCAGATAATAGACATCTTACTTAAAATGCTTACCAGCCTGCATTCCAGGAACCTGGCTTTGTGAGGCCTTTGTAAGAATTAGTGGGGAAAACATGTAGAAAGTGAAGTTCTATAGTGAAACCAATTGAAGAAACACAGATAACAAAGGTGAGCTCTCTTTACTGAGGAAGCCCTAACTGACCAGCCACCATCCACTGAATCTAAAAATGAGCATTTTTTTTCTCCCAAGATGTCTCAGTTCCCTTTGTCCCTGGACCACTTTTGCTTCATAGAGTATCAAATGAGCACACTTTGGGAGATCCTGTCATCAACCAAAGGAAAGTCATGATATAGAGAGGCTGGGCTCTGTTAGGGGAGTCAGTTCCAGGGAGATATCCTGGGTCCAAAGAGAAGAGCTTCCCTCGTACTGAAGTTCCCACTCCAGCACTGTGGGAGGACAATCATGAGCCACCATATACTGAGAGAGAATGCAGCTTGGAGTCAGAGCTCCAGGGCTCTGTCACCAACAACCCGTGCAGTTCTGGGCCATTCTGTCAGTGTCTCAGAGGCTCAGTTTGCTCATGCATCAAACGCAGGGCCAGATGGCAGAAATATCCAGGTCACCAGAGACCAGCCCTGCACACCCAGTTCACTGCAACCAAGCATCTTCTGAGCGGCAGAAGAGGAAGAATAAGGCAGGACACATATTTGATGTCACAGTAAAATGTGGAATTGCCCAGTTCTCTGGTCTTCCATTCAGCAGCAGATCATCTGGAACTAAGGGTCTCCTGGAAGTAATGCCCCAGACAGTAGAAACTGAGGTAAATCTATAAGCAGCCCTCATCACCTCCCACTCATTTCTCTTTCTAATGCTTCCAGCAACACACAGGACGTAGCCACCATCTCCCCCGGGCTGCCTGTATCCATGTGTCCCTCATGCACTGTGTCCTCCAGCCCCAGGTCCACAGCACATCAGACACCGAGAAGGCTGTCTGGTGAATGGCTCCACCATACCAGGGCTGCATCACTCCCGGACCACAGGATGGGAAAGCCGAACTCACTGTTGCAGCCTGAATCAGCGAGTTATAATCTTAGGAAGTCAGTTTGTTTCCAAAGCTTCACATTTATATTTCCTGCTTTATTGGTGAAGTATTAGCAAGGGAGCAAGCAAAACCCAGCAGCTGGATGAAATTTAAATCCACTGGATTCACCAACACTTTCTGAACATCAATAAGTTACCTTCGCCACACAGAACAGCAGGTAAAGGGCTTCCAGGGATCAAGACGCAACCAGCTTCACAATAAACTTGTAAGGTAGATATATCTTCTTCATCTTCACTTTCTTCATGGAGAGATAATGTACCTGGAGTCA
The DNA here is from genome assembly GCA_004027295.1 of Dolichotis patagonum. Classification (NCBI taxonomy): domain Eukaryota; kingdom Metazoa; phylum Chordata; class Mammalia; order Rodentia; family Caviidae; genus Dolichotis; species Dolichotis patagonum. The sequence continues at coordinate 8,339 of PVJX010029131.1, forward strand.
CACAGATAGTAAGTAATAGAGCCAAGATGGTAGCTTAGGATTCTCGGACTCCAAATTCATATTAACCTAGCAGACTCCAAAGAAGAAACGAATAACTCCTTGTTATGGTGTTCAGAGAAAGCTTCATGGGCTGGAATTTCCGCCAGAAAAGGTGGGAGTTGGGGGGTGGAAGGGTCAGATATGGCTTCCCAGGGAGGGGAACAGCTTCAACAGAGACAGGAAGGAAGACTGGGCTGCACTGACAGGCACTGAGCTGAAGCAGTCGTGGCACACAACCTTAGCCACATAAGCAATGGCAAGTCCTGAAAGGTTTTCAGTAGGATAGCAGCACAAAACCGGTGTTTTCACGACACTCAATATGGTAGTAACAGGTATTAAAGTTTTGAGGGAAGAGGATGATTTTAAAGGGTAATGATTAGAGGCTCCTCAAGGAAAAAGAGATTGAGAAGTAAGCTTCTCAAAGCAAAGAAAGAGGCAAGAAAAGAAAAGGAAAGAAGAATGGCAAGATGATAAAAATGTTGGGCAGGTGAGTGTGTGGATGGGTGGGTGGGTGGATAGGTGCATGGGTGGATGGGTGGGTCGGTGGGTGGGTGGGTGGGTGCATGGGTGGATGGGTGGGTGGGTGGGTGAATGGATAGATGAGTGGATGGGTGGATGGATGGATGACTACTGGGTAGGCAGATTGATGAAGGGATAGTTGCTTGGGCTGTGCTTTCTCTGTAAGAATATATTCCCCCTCCTTTGAAATCCAACAGAATATGTCATTTTGAATGTTTCCTCTAGTGAGACTTGAGTAACAAGCAGTAACTATAATCTAGCAGCCTCCATTTCATTCCATTTTTGGAATAGAAAGGCCAGCACAGAGACATTCTCCACTGTTCCACGCTGCACACTGTCTTGGAGTTTTTCCATTGAAGCCACTATTTCCATGCTGCCATTGCCAACGTGACAAAAGCACAGGACCTGTTCTGTCATCACAGGACAGTTATCGACACTGCACCAGAGTGAATGGTATGTGAGAAGCCTAAACTTTGGTATCAAGGTTCCTTTGATCTCAACATGGTCACTGCACTTCTTAGATGTGTGATCTGGGACCAATGACATCCAAACTCTCCTATGGGATGGTGACAGAAACCTACTTCACAAACATGTCTTAGGAATTAAATGAGCTAATGCCTCTAAAATGCCCAGTGTGTAGTAGATACCGTTAAATAGCATCTTCTAATCCTTATAATGGGATCGTGATTTTTTACGGTCAGATACCTCCGTGTTTAGAAAGACCTGGAATTTGCAGCCTTTGTCTCCCTCCACGGTGTTGAGCAGCATCACAACGCCGAAAGAGTTGAAAGAGCCCTTAAATCAGGGAACTATGAAGGTTTTATGCACTCAGCTTCCTCTGACTAGATGCCAGGCCTCAGGGTTCTCCCTGGGCCCCTCAGGAGGTCACAGGAGAACTAAGGGAAACTCCTTATCATGTTCTCATTTTGGCATGCACTTCTGCAGTGCCATCCCCCACACGGGTCTGTGCATCTATAAAGGCAGACATTGCATTAGTGTGTTTGTTTCCTGTCCCTAAGGTCCAGCAGACTTTAAGGCACATAGCCTCAGGATGCATGCATTAAATGAGCGAATAAATGACTGAGGGAATGGTCTGTGAAACAGGCAGATAAGTAAACACAGGTTAAGGTGATTTCACTTATGACTGAACCCTAACTTGCTAAGATATGTACCATTCTAACGTGATTGCATTCAGCAGAAACTGCACATCCACTTTTCATCTTTTCCTGGGCTAACAAGTATGAGGTGAGCTTTCGCTGTCCATGCTGGGCAGAGGCAGCGAGCTGCAGCTGCCTGTCAGCCAGGAGACCCGAAGCAAACAGCCAGCATTCACAGCGTCCTGCAGCTGTGTGCAGGACAGGGAGATTCAATGCAGCTCCACCTGCAGTGTTTTCAGCCCTAAAGGTTCACTCAACTGTGACCCCACCGCAACACAAGGCACAACGGGGGGCCAGTGGAGGAGCAGGAAATTCACCTCCCACGAGAAATGGTGGCTGCTTTGAGATTGAAGTACAAACAGGAGCTGGAGATAGTGATGGAAAGTGATTCTAGGCAGAGGGAGCTGCTTGCTCAGAGGTGCAGAGGTATCACACTGCACAATTAGAAATCCTTTTGTTGTCCTTGTTGCATCACATTCCTGTTTTTTTCTAGTCTGCAGAGGGACACGGCTGCAGTGTGAGAGAAGCCAGGTGTGGCAGGAGCATGTGGATTCGCAGGGTGTCAGCGCTGCCCTGTCAGGGCTGAGCCAGCTATGTGGAGACACAGCACCCAGGGAGGCTCCTGGCGCAGTGGCCATAGCCTTGGCTCACGAAGCTTGTGTGAAACATGGAGCCCAGAAGGAGAACCAATGTAACTATTGCCTCGGGCCAGTGATGCCTTGGGAAGTGCTGGAAGCTGCGTGTAAATGGAGGCTCCTGCAATCAGTAAGAAAGTCAGTCAGGGAATGGAGAGGGAAGGTCCTTTCTTTAGTCCACAGCAGTTACTTGTACTCAGGGATAGTGGCACATCCCAGCTACTTGAGAAGCCAAGGCAGGATCATAAGTTCAAGGCCAACCTAGGCTTCTGAGCAAGGCCTTGTCCCAAAATGACATATAAAAGGAGTGAGGATGTAGGTTGGCAGGAGAGTGCCACTCAGGAAAGGGTGGGGTTTGCATCCTGCCCATTACACCTCCTGCCACACTTCACGCCTACCCGCACTGGCTGTCCTTTTTGCCTCTGCAGACTAGAATGAAACAGGAGTGTGATGCCAGCAGCATGAAACAGGTGTTTCAGAAAGTTTTCATGCAACAGTGAGCTAAGCATATGGTTTTTAAAAAGAGGGCTTCCAGGTGAACTGTTAATTCCATTTTTAATTCTTTGAGATTTCTGGGGAATATAGTGATGGTTTTTGTTTCTGCAAGAAATGGATTCACCTCAGCCTTGATCTAGAGGAGAAGGGCACTGCTATTAAAATTTCAGTCTTATTCCTGGTCCCTGAGAGAGGCAAATCAGAGGTCTTTAATACAAAGGGAAGGAGCTTTCCTTGGATCAAACCCTTTGCTTCCTTCCACTCCACTGGGTCAGGGAGGAAGAGGAAGGGAATGCAACCTGTGCACACCTTCTCCCACCCCTACCCTTGTGCATTTCATAGAAACTTCCTTCCGGTGCTTGTATCACCTGGGGACTGCTTCTCCCACTTCCAGGCCCTCCTGCTAAGGTGCCCATCTCTCCATCTGTCCTGATTTCCCTACTGCGCGTCCATTGCTCCTTACTCTTTACAACAAGAGCACTTGCTTTATACCTATCCTCATGCTTTTGCAGTCTGGTTTTTAGAAGAACTAGCTGTCTGTACCTCGTTCTGTGTAAGCCAGAAAGTCTCGGTCCCTGGACCTGTCCTATCAGCATCACCTGGGCACTTAGCAATGTAAATTCTCACTGTTCCCAGCCAGACCCACTGAATCATGCACTCTGGGGTAGAGTTTTGTTAAATGCTCAAGAAAATTCTGAAGCATACTGAAATTTGAAGATTGCTGCTTTCAGGGTAGCGACAAATAACAGCACCTAGCAGAGTACACACACATGCGTGCGCACACACACACACACACACCACAGGCTGTCAATAAAGATCTTATTGGCAGAAATGTTTAACTGATATCATCCTTAATGCGCTGGTAGTTACTATCTACAGTAGAAAAGAGGAGGCTAAAGAATTCACACCCAAAGAGGGATTTGTAGGGAACTGCCCAGCTTTCCACTCCACTAGTGCATTTTAAACCAGCATAAAATGTTTCAAAAGGTCATTCTGCATAGCAGCAGGCACTCTGTTCACATTGGCCGCTAACTGCTTTGTTCCCGAGGCCTGCCCTGAAACGCTGGCCGCCTGTCATTAAGGAAGCGGTCTGGCAGGACAGTTCTAGGCACTCTGTTCACATGCAGAGCTCCTTCCCCCACTTGGATTATCAGAGCTGCCTCACCCAGAGCCCTGGCAGAGGAGGCAGCAATAACAGTGCTATTACTGTGTGGATCCAATATAGAGCAGGTCAAAATCCCGTTCCCTGGAACACAAAACTACCTGGAATAAGAGGCAGAAATAACACAGCTGTCCTCTAAACTATTATTATTTCTTTCTAATATCAGCATTTCAAAGGGTTTCACTTTACCTTCCTCAAGGAAAGACTGCTCATTCCAAAACAAAAGATAACAACCCCCTGACCTGGACCCTTCCTGCCGAGGGGTCTCCCTAGCCGCCCTGACAGTACCATACATCTGCGTGTGTGTTCTTCCACACAGCCAGATTTTCACCACACAAATAACATGATGCCTTCACAGAACATTTTTCTCCTTGCTGCTTTTTTCCCACTTAATTCTTTCCTTCCGTTGAGTTGCATTTTATTTCTGTAAGGAGGGTCAGTGCATTTTAATCACAATGCACCGTGGGCTTGCTAGAGCTATGGATGAAAGAATTCAAAGCTCCGCCAGTCAGTTCATTTAGTTGGAAACTACCAAGTTCAATGAGAAAAGCAAAAGTAAAATGAAATTACTCAGCCTTTTGGCTGATTTCCCATTCATGTGTATAGAAAGGCACGGATGGCCTTTGATGCCCCAGATTCAGGAACAATACTGCTGAGGAAGGGGTTCATATAATATTAGTAGCATGCTATTGAGGGAGATAAATACAAAACCCAAATTTTAAAAATGACTTGGCAAGTCCAGATGATCAAAAGCCCTCTCTCCCTTATTTTAAAATAATAAATATTACCAAAATACAGTAATCGCTAACACTTGTACGGTGCTTTACAGTTTGTAAAATGCTTTCATATCCATTAAGCCTGTTAACCGGCACAGTCATTTCTAATAGCTAAGATTTATAGAGAGCTTATGATAAGCCAGGCATGGTGCCAAGCACCTGATGAAGGTTATGTAACTTAATCTTCAGAACAACTGTCTCTCACGTGCCCTCATTTTACATAAACAAACCCTGAGGCCAAGTGACTCGCACCAGGTCACACAGCTAGTGAGCAGTAAATCTAAGCTCACCGATTCTGTCCACTTCACCAGCAGCATTTTAGAGGAAAGAATTTTAGGCTCAGCCAGGTTAGGTGGCACGCCTAAGGTCACCGCGCTGTCAACAGCAGAGCCTGAAGGTGATCACAAAGGTGCTGATCAGTCAGGTGCTCTCCATACTGTGTCCAAACAGCCCAGGAAGCAGAGGCCTCTGACGCTGCCCTCATCCACCTCCTCTTCAGATCAAACTCCTGTTCAGCTTACCCTGCCTTCTGGAACTAACGCCAAGAAAGCAGAAGCGATAAGGAAGAGAAAGAACAGGAGCAAGGCTGCGAGTGGAGGGGCTGAGGACAGGAGACCTGTGAGCATGCCAAAAGGGACAGAACCTTTCTGTTTGCTGAATCCAGAAAGGCCACATTGACGCGCATGACACACCACACCAAGCTTGCTTCTCAGGCCAACGAATTCCACTTCAGATGGCCTCTTCATGACCGCATGGGAATGCCGAGGTCCTGGTGGGCCTCCAATACCATGCCACAGGCTTCTCGAGCAAGAGCGGTGTCCACACCTCAGTGCCAGCACCTGCCAAGTAGCTGGCACATCTGGGGCTGCCAAAGAGTCTTGCTGCACTGAGCTGCATGCAATCTGCTGTTGCGCTCAGCAAAGTGGAAGGCTTCATTCTGGGGCTCAGTTTCTATACTGAAAAGTGGGAACAGTTACCCTACTCTCACAGGACACGCTAAAGAAGAAACTTCATGATGCAGCTCAGGCCTGGAGCATGCGGTCTGCCCCCCAGCAATGCCTGGTCACGACGGTGATGGAGGTGGTGGGTAAAGTCAGTGGAGGCTTACACATTAAAGCAACGTTTTGTTTGCTGTGTGTGAGAAACTCAAAGCTAAACACAGAGCAAAGCAGAGGATATATATATATTATATATTATTATTATATAATTTATATATTATATATTATATATATTATATATATTATATATATTATATTATTATATATATTATATATATTATATATTATATATATTATATATATTATATATATTATATTATTATATATTATATATATTATATATATTATATATATTATATATATTATATTATTATATATATTATATATATTATATATATTATATATATTATATATTATATATATTATATATTAATTATATATATTATATATATTATATTATAATATATTATATATATTATATATATTATATTATTATATATATTATATATATATAAAATTAACTAAGGGTGGGAGGGAAGAAGAAATAAAAAGGGTCAAAATGCAATATGTACACACCAATTCCCTACCAAGAAAGTTTTTATTATGTCTCACAAGCATATGCTAAAAAAAAAGGAGAAAAAAATTTTAAAGAAAATAAATTATAAGAATACAAAAATAAAGTTAATGGTGTCAGATGAAGTCATATTGCTATATAATATGGTTACCTAGACCAGCCAGGAAGGTTTCCTCATTTTACAGATGAGGAAGTTGAGGCCCAGAGAGGAACATGACTTACCCACAATCACTGAGGCTTTTAGCAAGAAAGAAAGCAGAAAATCAAACTACCCACTATGCCCTGGTGCACTGCTTATTTCTAGCTCCACAGAGCCAAGGGTTTTCAGCAGAACCCTCTGACATCTGCCCATAGCCTAGGAAGCCAGAAGGCTGGTGGAGAGGATTCAGGGTCAAAGCCAAATAACTTCCTCTCTTTCTATGTAATTTACTTCATTATATGCCATTAAGGAAGACACATGCATATATATATATATATATATATATATATATATATATATATATATATATATAGTGTGTGTGTGTGTGTGTGTGTGTGTGTGTGTAAAGCACACCTAAATTTACTCTTGCCAAATTTTCAATATAAAATATAGTTAATATAGTCTTTGTGTGGTACATTAGATCTCCAGACCTCCTCAGATGCCTGGCAGTCTGTACCCTCTGACAGAAATCCCCTATTGTCTCTCTCTCTCTCTGTAGCCCTGGTAACCATCTCTCCACATTTCTATGCATTCTACTGTTTTCAGATTCCACATAACAGTGAGATCATGTGGTAGTTGTCTTTTAGTGGCTGGTTTGTTTCACTTTGCCTGATGCCCGCCAGGTCCCTCCATGTGGTCACTAACAGCAGGACTTCTTTCTTCTTTCACACTGAAGAACATTTCCATGTGTATGGGGGGCAGTATATCACGATTTCTTTATCTGCTCATCCATCTATGGTCACTTAGGTCACATTCGTATCTTAGTGACCGTGAATAGCACTGCAGTGAACAAGGATCCCCACACCCCGGCTAGCATCACCGCTACCAAGTGGCAAAAGATAACAAGTCTCAATGAGACTGCAGAGAAAGGGGGACTTTGTGCACTGTTGATGGAATGTAAGGTGACATCATCCTTATGGAAAACAGGGTGAAGGTTCCTCAAAAATGACCTGATCTAGCATTCGACTTCCTGGAAACACACCCAAAGAAAAAAATTTTCATTGAGAGCCTACTGTACGATACACTAGATGTTTTCTCAAATACCATATCATTGATCTGTCAGAGAAAACTTGCAAAAAACAGGAATTACTACTAAGTTCATTTTATAGCCAAGGCAGCTGAGAAGTGAAGATAATAAATTAAAAAGCTACCATCTAATATGTGTTGAAGTAAGGGTTCCAATTGAGTTCTGTCTCAGTCTGAAACCTGTGACCTTTCTGCAGCTGGAGACAGAAGAACAATCTGGAATGACAAAGAAAGTCACCACCACTTTTTCTCCCTAAGGCAAATAGATTTCCAAGTTCCAGAAGCCAGGGGAAGAAGTACAGAGCCACCAAGTCACTGGAATGGTCCCACATCCACCCAGCTAAGACTCCGGACTCTAGGTCTGAAGCCTGACCCAGCATCTGCAACATCGGCCTCCGCTGCTGGCCACACATGCCCTCATCTCAGGGCCAGCACCTGACCACATCCCCACCTGCCCTTCCCTCCCGCTCTCACCCCATGACAGCCCGTGTGACCTCTTATACATACATGAAATGAGACCCCCTCTGCTTAGACCTCTAGGGGCTTCTCATTCTCTTAGAAAATACTGGCATGTAAAGTCATAGGTTGCACTTTAAAAAGCCTTGCATGACTTGCCTTCTACCTGCCTCTCTGACTTTACCTGAAGCCCCTGGCAGCTGACACTTGGGCCACGAAACTTGTTCCGGTCATCAGACCATAATCTCTCCTGGATCAGAGGAGTGGTGTAAGAGATCTGCTGCCTGCCTGCACCATGCTCCCTCCAAGTACTTCATATGGCTGCTACTTCTTGTCATGAAGAACTCAGCTTAAGTACCACCTCTACAAACAGTTCTACCCAGGTACCCTATGAGAGCAACAACCCTATCCCTCAACCTCCATCCTGTCACCGCCAAGTGTCTTCATGGCACTCCTCCTGAGGATGCAAGATCTTGTCTATTCAGTAACCGTGTGTGTGTGTGTGTGTGTGTGTCTGTGTGTGTGTGTTTGTGTGTGTCTCTCTTTGTCTCTCTGTCTCTGACTCTTATCAGCAGACAGTAAGCACTAAGAATTAAAAATTCTGTGAATAAATAGACATGAATAAATAGACAAGAATGAGACATTCTAACAGTGACTGCTTCCAAGGAGGGGAAGAACGTACGTGCTATTACCACACAGTTGTGGCCAAAGGAGGCAGGAGGGCTATTGTCTGCAGAGAGCAAGATGACTTTCCTTTCTGACAAATGAGTAGTGATGGGGGGCACTATTTTTAAGACTATTTAGGGGCGACACATAGCAGGAAGGAAGCCATCAACTGCTACTCTTCGTGATAGTTACCCTGACAGCAGCTGCTATGGATACATTTTCTGAATACTAAACTGGGTTCACACAGGGCTTGGGATCTGAAATTTGACAAGAGTCATAGTCAGGCCCTGAACCATCAACGTGACACAGCTCAAGTAGCTCCCCAGGGCAAAACAGCACCCGCGAACCTTAAGTCACAGCAGAGTGCTGAAGCCAACAGCCACACATACGCACAGCTACAGGGAGCAGGTTCTTTGTACTCACAGAGACTCCTTTCCGGCTCTTCTCCCCACCCCATTGCATTTGGCAGGCTTTTACAAATAAATGTGAGTTTACTCTTAAAGCCCCACATCTTTGTTTTGAAACCCGTGCAGCTAGCCTAAGAGGTAATAGAAATAGCAATTTTTAAAGGGTTGGTCAGTAATTTTCTCACCAGTGATGCTTTGAGTCACAAGGACAGTTAAATACTCCTTAGGGTAAATTTTTATGGTCACTCAAAGAAAACGGAGGAAGATCCAATGACCACATTAGCATTCATTTACTGAAGGCTTTCTGTGCATCAGACATTTTAGCTGCATCATCTATAAACATTGCAAATCCCTGCAAAATAAGTGGTGCCCCTCTTTTATAGATGAAGAAAAAGAAACCCAGAGATGCTAATAAACTAACCCGTACTTACCAGCCTGGAAGTTAGAGTCAAGATTCAAACTCAGGAAGTCTGACTGACAGGCCCAGGCGCTTCTGGCTCTGCCTCTACATCCCACTCCCCCACCCCACTTGCACCCCATCCTTGCTCTAGGATACGTCTTAGAAGCACTGGCTCTGTGCTACTACAAACCCCCAGGATGAAGAACCAGCAGCACTCCCAACTCTGAGCAAAGCACTTGTATAGTCTTCTAGCCCCTGTTTACAGCCAAGCTTCTCCCCACAGAGCACTACTTCCCCCACATAACTCCACAACAGACTAAAATGAGAAAAGGAGCACAGATAAAATATGGCACTGTGTCTAAAGGGACTTCTTCTTGGACTCACATTCTCCAAAGCAATTAATTTGCCTTTAGGTAAAATACAAAGACATGCGAAAGTTAAAAAAAAAAAAAACCCACAAGGACTGAGGCAGAAAGCATCACTGTACCACCAGCTCTAGAATAAGAAGGTCACAGCTTCTGTGAAGCATGGCTCTGAGTCAACCCTAAACATCAGTGACCTTGTCAACCTGTACGGGAGAAACTGGGCCCTCATGGAAAGTCATCACTGCTGCAGCTGCCCTGTCTACAATCCCTGACCAAACCACCGAGTCCGGGCAGCCTGGCTAAAACACGGCCTCAGCAGCTCATTCACTGATTTGTGCATCCATCCCACAAATGATTCCTGAATGTCCACTGTGATGCTGAGGATAAAGAAGGGCTGTATTTGCAGCCCTCCCCCAGAGTTTATTCGAGTCAGGAAGAGACCAAACTAAACTCACACAGGAGAAGAATACAGAAGAAAACAACCAAATCATGTCTTGAGCAGGACTTAAGATTGATTTAAAAAGATGTTGGAACTTAGGGTGCTGGGAAATCAAGCAACCCACTCACCTCCCTGGTAAGCAGCCGTGGTCTGGGCAAGTGGCGGTCACCCCAGGGAGAGAACCAGCCAGCATCTCCCAAGATCTGTGCCATGTTAGAACTTAGAGCACTGGGAAACCAAGCAACCCACTTGCCTCCCTGGTAAGTGGCCATGAGCCTACCAGTGCATGGGCTGAGAATCAATCATCCCCCTCACCCCCTTAGCAAATTGGAGCCAGAGGTCTGAGCATCTCTTGGGAGGTTGACCATTTGCAATTGGTCAAATAGGAGGGATTTCCTTCTGCCATCTCTTTGAAGACAAATATTGTTATCACTCTTTTGCTTTGTTCTGATTAATTGTATTGCTCTACTCAATATTCTGTTTTGATAAGTCTTATAATGTTCTATATTTGGTTTGATTTTTCTATACCTGATTGAAAGTTGAACAACTATTGTGAAGATAATGAGATATCCTATGGCACCTATTACTGTTATCCCGGTAACCTGTTGTGATGTTCTGTACCAATTTCACTGCACTGTCTCAACTGGCTTTGTTCTGTTGTATTTCACTACATTCAAAATAATAAAAATTTTTTTTAAACATTTAAAAAAACAATAGACTGTCTCAGACAGAGGGAACATGACCTGCCAAGGAATGGAACTACTGAACTGGGAAGTTGGCTGAAAGTGATTTAAAATATGAAAGGCACTTGGAGCAGCTGCACCGGTGAATATATGGTACAAGAAGTATCTTCCTCCTCACTTTCATCTTACCCAGCAATGCACTGACCAGAACGTACAAAGGAGGAGAAATTCTCATACTATGCCCACTAGCCTGCCAGGTGAACTCTCATCATCTCTGGATTCCTCTCCGTGTATGTGAAGGGCTCATTCCTGGGCAAGATCCTTACTACATTCCTCCATTTCTCCATCAGACAGGTGGTCAAGAGAAATGACCCAGGGAAGCTGTATTTCCAAACAAAGCCATGGAGTCCAAGGAAATGAAGCCTGAAGAAAGACATCATTATTGCTACCTTGAGTCGAAGGCTCCCTTTTGATGAGCTCCTGGCTCTTCCAGCACATCCTGGAACCTTTGGAAAATGCATGAAAATCTCTGCCTGTCAATCTCATTCTCTGTAAAATAGGGGTAATATTACCTATCTTTTGACATAGAGCTGTCATTAGGATCCCATGGGTTCTGTGATACTAATGCTTGTTGCAAAGTCAACATATACTATTTCCTTACTATACAGGTGGCTTCCCACTCCCTTCTTCCCAACAGCCATTCATAGTATTAGCTGTGAAAGACAGTACTGCCAGTTCCTCTTTGTATTAGTTACTGTTCTCACTGCTGGGACAACATACTCAACTCTTGCAGGTTAAAGAAGGAAAGATTTATTTCAGTCACAGTGTTAGAGGTTTCAGTCCATAGTTGGTTGGCTCCAAGGCAAAATGGCATGGTGGAGGCCACAAAAGAGTTCATGGTGTGGTGGGCAGGAAGCAGCACCTTCATTCTTCTTTCCCTTTTCATTATTCCATCCAGATTACAAGCCTATTGGTTGCTGTCACTCACATCCATGGTGGGTCCTCTTTCTTCAGTAAATTCATTATCCACACCCACAACTATGTTAAACCAACCAGTGGGCCAAGCCAGCACCACGCATCTATGATTCAGTCACTCTCAAGAGTCCCACCCATGAGCACATGAGGCTTTGGAAGACATCTAGGTATAAGCCATAACACTCCTGCTATTTTTTCTTTTTTTGAGACACATTGTCAGTAAATTGCCCACGGTGGCTTTGAGCTGGCTGTCCGTCTTCCAAATAGCTGGGATTATAGGTGTGTACCCTGAATCCAGCTCTCCTATTATTCTTAATAAAAGATCCACAATATATGAGTAGGGAGTTACAAGTTTAAGAGCACTTTGCCATCTGTTAGCTGTTACGGTTATAAGAAACCTTCTCAATTAGACAAAAGGAGTCAGGTAAAGGTGAAGAACAAGTGACTTGCCCAAATTCATGGCCCTGGAGTGGCAAAGCATAAACCTGAAGTGTCATCTTTTGCCACTAGGGACAATCCTTCTGAGCACAGGGACGTGCCTGTAAGCACTGTTTTAGGAAAAACAAAGCATATTAACTTGGCCCATTTACCAAATGTAGTAATGATGTCACCCTCCTCCTGCAACACAGCAAGTGTCATCGCCAAAGCTTGCCTGTCTGTCCATCTGGGGATCCTAGTGACAGACACCATGTCTTCCTCAAAGCTGTACCCTAGGTAGCTGCCCATCTGCCCATCAGGTTATGGCACAAGCTGAACGAGTACGTGCCTGTGACAGGCACTCAATAACATACAAGGTACTTTCACCTCCTTCATCTTATTTAATTCCCCAAAAGACCCTGGGACATAAGGAAAGCAGGTATCATCACTCACACCTCAGATGGTGACGTGCAGGTCAAACCTTGGCTACGGCTGTTGTCTGTCTTTTAAGAACTATAATGGAGTCTCACTGCCTCTGAAACAGAACCGGCTGAATTCTCCACCTCTGTGTCATCCTTACCACACAAGTCTCTCAAAAGTCAAAATAGATAGTTTCATTATTATCTTTCATATCTTAAAAATACATCGAAATCTGAAAAACTCTGAGATAATTAGACCAGAAAAAAAAGGCTGAAGCTGAACCATTCAACCTGGAACTGTGATGTGGGATGATTGTTCCATTCCTATTCTTTCCTGTTCTCACCTCTTTTCAGGCCCCATTGTCTATAGCAGGGAGTATTCATCTTCCTCCACAAAAAGGACCCGCTCCCTGCAGAATAGAGCTGTCAGGACTGCAGGAGCTCTGCTCTCCGTATCCACCCCTCCCGTCGGGCTTCACCACAGTTCTCTAGCGGCCAGGACTCTTCCCTTCCCAGAGAGGCTCTGGTGACACAACTCGCTATGCCAGGTCACAGGCCTCTGAGAACGGCTGCACATTCCTGGCTTTCTCCACCTCCAAAGCGCACCAGCCTTTGCACCCTGACCTCACTTCTCAGATTTCCGCTTTCTCCCATGGTATCGGCAATCCCTGCAGAGACAGAAAAAGGATTAAGCCACGCGGCCTCACTGCGTGGGTGAGGAGCCCTGTGCCATGCAGTTTTCCACTCACTCACTCACTGGCACTGTGTTAGGAGTGCAGGGAAGGACGCAGTGTGGTCATGCCCACCGCAGCCCGCAAGCCTGCAGGAGACAGAGAGGCACCGGCTGGTGAGGCTTGTCTGTTTTGAGGTCTGGGGTCCTCCCTCTACAGCCCAGGAAAGCCACAGTGGAGGGTGTATTTTTCAGAGCTATCAGCAAGAAAGGGAGCTTATGGGCAGCAAAAAAGAAAATGGAAAGGAAGAGAAGAGGGCAAGGTAGATGAGAAAAGGAGAAAGAACATCGCATCAGCCAGCACAAGGGAAAACAACTGTCTCCGTTATTTTACAGAGATTTTAATATAAAAGTGTTAAGGAAGTAGAAAATTATTAGCTAAGTAACTGAGAAATTAAGTGAATTCTAAGGAAAGCACCATGAAAATAGCAATTGTGAGAAAGCACCACCATCACCACCGCCACCACCCGGCCTCCCCACAGCTGAAAGAAGCAAGAACCTGAGACTTAGAGGCGGAGCCACAACCGTAGGCGGTGTGGAACTGGGCGGATTCCCACAGCAGGGCTGCAGTGCCGGGGGCGGGTGTCTCTGAGTCCAGAGGCGCCTCCCTGGCCGGCAAGAGCCCCGAGGAGGAGCCACCTGCAAACGAGCGTTGCCACTGCTGAAAGGAGGCTCGACCTCGTGGCCTGTGAAGAAATGCGTCGATATGCCAGCCAAGAACCCAGTTCCGAATGCCAGCAACGCCAAAGCCTAGAAATCATTCCAGTAAACCCTGACGGAAACAGATAGCTAAGGAGGACAAGTCCTGTCTTCCCCAACCCAGAGGGCATTTCTCTCTAGCACCGGCTACCTGCAAAGCCCACGGGGGAACCAGCATGGAAAGGAAACCAGGGATCTGACCCTCGGCTTCTGACTCAGGGAGCAGAGCACAGAAGGACCGCATGGCGTGTGCCAATCACCTGTAACTGCGCAACCATTCCAGATCAGGTTCTCAGGATGAGCGCACACACGTGGCAGTAGATATGGGCCTGGCATCGAAGAGAAACAGCCAATACCAGTGTGTGCGTCCAGCAGGGCCTGGCACACGCAGGTGCCCAGCATGAAGCGGGATCCAGAGGACACTTTTCTCTATAGTGACTTCATGGTGAAAGGTTCACCAGCAACACTGCTCCCACACCAACACATGACGACATCTAACACTCTTCGGTTTGAGAAGGAACACAGTGCCTCCCAAGAACCCAATCACTTCTGTTTCTGAATCTGGCATTTAGCTTCCTGCCTGTCTGTGGTCTGATAAGGAACATAAGACTGCCTGAAGTCCAGACCCCAGGGCCTGTCAAAAGTGCAAAGAGTGTTTCGTGTTTTGCAATTGTTCTTTACAAAGCTGAAATCCTCTCACTCATTCATCAGTAGTGTCTTGGGGACTTCCACATAATGCTAGCAAAGATTTTCAACGCTATTTATGCCTTTATGCTTTACCAGCCTATCTCATTGTATCCAGCACCTCCCCAGTTTGCCATGTGGGGTTA
>PVJX010029132.1:0-23209 GCA_004027295.1 Dolichotis patagonum
ATGGTGATTATTATGTGTCTGGGTGTAGTTTTATTTTGGTTATGGCTGTTTGGAGTTCTATATGCTTCACTTATCCAGATGTTTGTTTCTCTTCTCATGTTTGGGAAGTTTTCAGCTATTACTTCTGTAAATATCCTCTTGATATCATTTGGGCTGTCCCCTTCTTTTTCATTTATCCCTATTAATCTTATGTTATTTTCTTTGTGGCATCTTGCAGGTGTTGAATTGTTATTTCCTGATTCTTTGTTATTTTTAAAAGATCTTGTCTTTCCTGCTCACTGGCTGCAATCTTATCTTCAAGGTCTGAAATTCTATCTTCACTTTTGTTGAGGCAGTTTGGGCAGCTTTTAATAGCATTTTTGATTTCCTGTATATCTCTTTGAATCTGCTTTATGTATTCTTATAGTGTTTCTTATAGTGTTCATTTAGGGATTCTATCTGTTTGCTTTGTTCCTCTAATTTTTTAGCTGTGTCTTCACTAGATGCATTCACTATTTCTTTCACTGCTTTTATCAATTCTTCTTTTACCTGGGCAAGTATTTCTGATTTGAATTTGTCCATAGCTTTCCCTAGCTGCATATTTATTTCATTTGATATCATTTCAGACATTTCAGGTGTATGGCTTCTTTTTTCTTCTATGTACAGGGCTTCTAAGCTTTCTTGGGGAGGGCTAGGGCTTTGAGCCTGCCTTTTGGTCTTTCCTTTTGTCATTTTTCTATATTTCCTTACTTTGAGCGGTGTTCCAATGCTTTCTCTGCATGTGTGGTGAATTACCTCTTGCACACTCAGTTCCTGGAGGGGCAGTGGCTCCCCAACAGGCTCTTGGCTTCCTTACAGGGTCCTAACTTCCTTCTGTGGGCTCCTGGCTCCCTAAGTTGTAAGGTGAATGCTGGGTGTGGTCAACCCAGAGCCTGTGGAATCTCAGGCAGGCCAGGCCACCGTGCTTTGTCCCAGGCAGGTCTCCAGGAGGTTCCCTGCAAGTGAAGCATGGGCTTACAGGTCCCAAAGAGTGAGGTCACAATGCTGGTTTCTGCAAAGTTCCCAGTCCCAAACAGACCTGGCCAAGATGCCAGTCTCCGCAAAATTCTGAATCCAAACAGCCCAGGCCTCTCTGCAGGTTTGGGAGGTTCCCGGTCCCAAAGAGTCAGGCCGTGATGCTGGTCTCTGGGAGATTTCCTGGAGGTGAAGGGTGGGTTACGGGCCCAAACAGACCTGGCCCAGATGCTGGTCTCTAGGAAGTTCCCTGTGGATGAAGGGCAGCCCTACCAGTCCCAAACAGTCATGCTGAGATGCCGGTCTCCGCAGACTTTCAATCCAAGCAGCCCGATCCACTCAATTTTCTCATTTTTATCTTCTCTTTGTAAAGACTTTTTCCTTCTTGTCCTCTACCTTACTAGGGAAAATTGTATCTTTTTACCCTTGTCCCAACACAGAATGAATTATGTTTTTTCACTGTATATAAGAGCTCTATTTGGTCCAAAGGGTAGATGATGGGGTTTAAACACTCATTCAAGTTATACCTTATTTTTTGTCTGTTGTTATCTGATGAGTCTAGTTTGAATTCCTTCAAATTTCCAATTTGAGACAGGAGAATTTATGATGTCCTGCATTAGTCAACTCCAATCAAAGAATACTATAGACCAGATAACTTAACCAATGGAACTTTATTTGCTCACCGTTCTGGAGGCTGGAAGTCCAAGATCAGAGTTAGTCTCTGATGAAGCCTCTTTCCTGGGCTTGCACTCTTCGCGCAATGCCTTCACATATGTCCCTTTCTTTGTGCATGTACATTCCTGGTATCTCTTCGTCTGCTTAACTGCTGAACTCCTGCTGAATTAGGGTGCCACCTTATGATCTCATTTAACCTTATTTACCTTATTAAAAGCCCTCTTCAAATACAAGCACATCCAGGGCTAGTGCTTCAACTCAGTCTGTAACAACTCCATGGATCACCTCCTCCACGGTCCGGAAAAGCTCTTGCCTTCAAGTTGTCAATACTTAAAGAGGGGCTTGGATGTTTATGTCCCAGGGGAATATCAGCAGCCACCCTAGTAGAGCCAATTTCTTGATTTCCATGAGTAACACCTCCAGGTTTAGAGAAGACTTAAGGCAAGGCAATTAGTTGAACTCCAGATTCAGAAACATTTAATTGAATGGGCAAAAGAGAACCCAGTTGCAGCAATAATATTCCAGTATAATCAGCATGAATGATACAAGGAATCACAAAAATGCCCCTTTGGGATGCATGTGAGCAAGGAAGAACTAGCCCAGTTGTTCGAGGAAATAAAGGATCATGAAAAGTAGTTGGAACTATATACAGCTGGGTTCCAGCCAGTGATCTAGGTGTGTTTCTGAGGTCATCTGCAGGTCAGGCAGTGGCTTGGGACTGGGCCTGAGGCAGTCTAGGGCTGCTGTGTGTGGGAGCATCTGCTTTCCTTGTGCCTTCCCCAGCAGCAGATGTGTCAGGAACCTTGGGGCTCCAGAACAAAGCCAGCTAAGGAGGCACTGGGAGGAGTCCCTTGGGTGATCCGGCTGGCAATTTACTCCTGTGGATGTTCCCATGTTGAAGTCCCTTGTGCCAGGCCCCACGTTTGGGCACCACCTGATCTAGCCTGCGGATCAATCCGTGGGTCTCACCTAGAGAGGGAACGGGGATGGGGGGCTGGACAAGAGGAAAGAGAGACGGAGACAAGTTGAGCAGTTCCAATCAAGTCTCGTTTATTGAGGAAGTGTTTTCAGCTTATATGGAGGCGGGGACAGGAAGTCATCATCATATCCGGGTCAGGTAGAAGAGTATCATGGGTAATGTAGGCAGACGCACAAAATGCCCACAGGAGGGCGGGATGGGGTGACAGCAGTGAGGCAATCACGCCGCTCCCTACACTTGGGCATGCCTGGAGACCCCTTGCAAGTGCAGCCCACTAACACAAGTGACTGGTGTTGCCTCCTCCACCTGCACCATGTTTCCCAGGGGCTCTTTTGGCTGCATGCATCTTGTTCAGAGCCTGATGCAGGGAGGCTAGGCGAAGGGCTAGGGCGAAGAGGTGGAGGACAATGAGGAGGAGGAAGGGGAGAAGGGAGAGGGAGAGAAGGGGGAGGATGAGCAGTAGGATGAGGAGATACAATGAGGAGAAGGAGGGCAAGCGGGAGGGGAGGAGGAATAGGAAGGCCAGAGGGAGGAGAAGTGGAGGTCTGGCAGCCTCTAAGCCATGGCGGTCCCCGCTGGGCCCATTGATGCACTTGCTACCTCCTCCTACTTCTAGGACTCGACCCATGCTGAACATAGTTCACCTTCAATGATGGAGCGGCCTCCAACTCCACTTCCACGAGGACCATGCCAGAACACAGCACAGGCACCACATTCTGAAAGTGAACTCAGTGTCATCCTAACTAACCCGACCATAGCCTGAAGGCCTCTGAGCATCCTGCAAGGTTCCAGGGACCCAATCCAGGTGGGTGCTGTTACGGGACTGGCTCAATTGAGAGACCTGCTTTGTTGGACATGAGTGTGAACCCAGGCCCTGGCTCCCTTGGAGGATGAGGCCAGCTCAGGTCCCAAGCTTGCATGGGCACATTCTCCTGCCCAGGCTGGGACACAGGACCTGGACCCAGTGCCTTCCTATGAAAGGAGGGGAAGGAGGTGCTGGCTGCTGAGTGTGTGGGAGCCATGTCCACAAAGGAGGGTTGGATGGAGGGGTGTGTGATGTGGCCAGAGCACCACCTAGCAGCCCAGGAGGAATATTTTTGATATCTGAACTCCAGAGATGAAAGACTTAGATGAGGCACCCAAGAAATACCCAAGGCCCTTTCTGCAAGGCCCTTCTTCCTCAGTGATTCAGACCAATCCATAGAAGGCAAATAGCATGACTTTCTGTAACTATGCATAGCAGTGAGAGCACTCAAGGAGAACTTTATAAAGGCAATAATTCATTAGCACAACTAATGGTGACGTTCACTCCATATTGGAGAGACTAATTTGGCAGAGAATGCTAGACTATGGACAAATAACCAAAGATTTTATTATGTGAGAACCATTCTTTGGGGACCATAGACTTAAGATGATTGTTACTTTGATGAGTCAACAGGATATATCTGTATCAGAGAATTTTATAATCCTAACTTCAAAATATCTCCCAACAACAATGATATTTACCAGTGAGCATATACTTCATTATTTTAATGAAAATGCCACATTTTAATGAGATATTACATTAGAATTTAGCAGATTAAGCTTCTCACAGTGAGTCCACAAAATGCTTTTTCTGCTCTAGGGGAAAGAGTTTATGTGCATTACTCTTCACAATACTAAATCAATGACTTTAAGAATATAGTGGATCCATGTTAATTGGGAATATGGCTGAGGAAACTGTATATTGGTCCAAGTAACTGTACTTCCCTGTTTGGATTATTTATGGAGTATACAGAGGCTTCAGTCTTGAGATGTAGCTCCCCTGATATAATAGGAGTTATTGAAATGGCTCTGAGGAGATTATGTACTAGCTAAATGGAAAAACTGAATGGATGTTACAACTGAGGTTGGATCTGAATTGTATAACTTAGTGCACCATACAGTTTTGTGCTTTGTGACCATGCATGACTCACAGGCACAGTAACACAGACATCAAAAATCATGCCTTAGTACCAAAATCGCGGCTTTACATTTTTTTTTTTTTGGTACCGGGGATCGAACTCACGATCTCGCGCTTGCCAGGCAGGTGCTTAAGCCACTGAGCTAAATCCCCGGCCCTCGGCTTTACATTTAATTGCTGGCTGTGTTACTATTTGATCTGTGTATTTTCTTAATGCTAACAAAATTTTCCACTGGGTGATGGCTGATGTTAATTATCAGTGTGATTGTCAGACTCAGTCAAAAACTATGCCACTGATAGAGCTGCATGTGTTCTATTTTTGGAAATGATTTTTTTAACTGTGACTTATAGAGTGGCAGCTGCTCTTGGGGAATACCTATCAGAGTAGTAGTTACAAATCTCATTAATCAGTAAGGTAATATGAATAAGTGTACTTTGCAAATATAACTCATTTTAGATGAAGCAAACACCTCTAGGAATCTACTCATTCATTATCTTCATTTGAATGTATTGCCCAAAATTTATCCTAAGACATTTAGATAAGAATCAATTTAAGCATGAAATCTACAATGCTATACAACATGTAATGAAATTTGGGAAGACCAATAGATTACAGAGACTTATAAGATGCAGGCTTACTAAGATATGAGTTTAAAGGAGAAAGTTCTAGTAAACGATGGAGAAAACTTATCCTCTAATCATAATAAATATTTTAATCACAATAATAATGATGGTGAAGTCTTGCTGCTTGTGCAAACTTTAACTGGGTTTCTAAAACTTCTCAGGCTGTGGTATCTGTACAAAAATCGAGGTAGAAAACAACTCTGATAAATCAACTTAGCTACAACCCCTCACTCTTGATATCAGATCAACCTCAATATCTCATTTTATTCATTATACTTTGATAGTGCCAGGTGATGTGCAATCACCTTGTCCTGCCTTCAACAAGGATTCTGTTTGGTTCGTAGTATCTAATCTCCCTCTTGATGTTTCCTAATAGTTTCTTTTCACCTGGAAGTCCACATTCTGTTTCTAAACTATGAATTCCCAATCGCCCATGCTGTATTCTATATATGTGTGTTTATGTGTATATATATATATATATATTTACATTATATATAATTAAAATTATACATATACCATATAATAATGTTATGAATAATAATAGGGAAAATTTATATTTCATTTGTATAAACAAATCAAGACAGTGATGTCTGATATAGTAACATTGATATGTACTAAGTAGCAACTTGCAAGTAAACTAACCTGCTAAACAATGTCACATATTTTGAAACTATGGTATAAATACTTTGTAAAGTATTTATTTGTAAATATTACATTGTTAAATTGGACACAAAAAAGCATTCATGTATAAAATCAACAAACAATTTAGAGGGGGAGGGAAATTTGGAAAGCCAGGATAGAACAGGTGTAAGTAATCCTTGAACTGAATTCCTAACGAAGATATTATGTTGAATGAAACAGATTATGAAAGGTTAGGAAAGAAAACTGGAAAAAGCATTCCTGGACATACCTAAGGATCTAATTGGCTTCCCAAGATGCCCTCATAAGAAAATTGAAAATAGGGTTTTCCACCTTTGGAAAGTACTCCACCACATCTACTCCAATGTTTACTAACTGAAATAATTATTTATTTTTACATTTATTATTACTACAATACTTTATCAATAGAAATGTCAAATATGTGCTGAGGTGTTTTCAGTTGAATTAAAATTACTTAGAGAATTATCATTTGCAAACTTCAAGGATGTATTTTTCTTTGGTATTGATGAGTGAACTCATGACCTCACACTTGCCAGGCACTTATGCGCATAAGCTAATTTCCCTTTGTTAAGAAAAATAATTAATAGGAGAAGAGGATGCAAATTTTGTAAAATGTTCATAGATGACTGGATAATGTTTGAAGGTGATGAGAAGTACATCAGGGTCAATCAAAAAATATATATATGTATAAAACATAAATAATATATATTGGTATATATATATATATATATATAATATGCACACAAAATATATAGTTACTTCTATATGTATACTTGCATGATATAGGGTAAGATTTGAAAATGAAATAATTATATTTAGAAATAGCACATTGTGTCTCTAGTATAAAAGGTAATAAAAACTGTAAGATTAATAAAACCCCAAACGCATAATTCCTGTTGTAATTAAGAGAGAAAAAGTACATGCTTTGTAGGATATAATTGCAGGTATGTTCAAGTGTGTAAGATAGAGTCCCATATTACTGCTTTTGTCACATGGTTGATCAGAATTGTTAACACTCTCACTGTTTGAATGTCTCCTTTGTATGCTTTAATTTTGTAACTGGAAGAATTATTTCCAAGATTACAGTATGTAACTTATCAGATAGTGATTTCTTAGGGTGCTGAACCAAACAGTAACCAGCCTGCCGCCCTGGTAAGAGACTGTGGTCTGGCCAGCCTCGGCCACCACAGGGCCAGGAAACAAGAAGCAACAGCATTTCCTGAGATCCGCACCTTGCTGGAACTTAGGGTGCTGAGCCAACCAGCAACCAGCCTGCTGCCCTGGTAAGTGACTGTGGTCTGGCAAGCCACGGCCAATAGAGGTGGGAAAACAAGGAGCAACAGTGTTTCCTGAGATCTGCACCATACTGGAACTTAGGGTGCTGAGCCAACCAGCAAACACCCTGCCACCCTGGTAAGTGACTGTGGTCTGGCAAGCCACACCCACCACAGGGTGGGGAAACAAGAAGCAACAGCTTTTCCTAGGATCCACCCTATGTTGGAACTTGGGGTGCTGAGCCAAACAGCAACCAGCCTGCCGCCCTGGTAAGTGACTATGGTCTGGCAAGCTGCGCCCACCCCATGGCGGGGAAATAAAGAGCAACAGCATTTCCTGAGGTCCATGCCATGTTGGAAAATAGGGCGCTGAGACAACCAGTAACCAGCCTTTCACACTGGTAAGTGACTGTGGTCTGGCAAGCTGCGGCCATCCCAGGGCGGGGAAACAAGGAGAAACAGAGTTTACTGAGATCCATGCCATGTTGAGACTTAGGGCACTGAGCCAAGCAGTAACCAGGCTGCTGCCCTGGTAAGTGACTGTGGTCTGAAAGCCACGGCCACCCCAGGGCAGGAAACAAGGAGCCACAGTGTTTCCTGAGATCAGCGCCATGTTCAAACTTAGGGCACTGAGCCAACCAGTAAGCAGCCTGCCACCCTGGTAAGTGACTGTGGTCTGGCAAGCTGTGGCCACCCCATGGCGGGGAAACAAGTAGCCAAATCATTTCCTCAGATACGCGCCTTGTTGGAACTTAGGGCGCTGAGCCAACCAGCAACCAGCCTGCCACCAGGGTAGATGACTGCGGTCTTGCAAGCTGTGGCCACCCCTGGGCGGTGAAACAAGGAGCCACAGCATTTTCTGAGATCCATGCCATGTTGGAAGTTAGGGCGCAGACCCAACCAGTAACAAGCCTGCCGACTTGGTAAGTGACTGTGGTCTGGCAAGCTGCGGCTATCCCAGGGTGAGGATACAAGGAACCACAGCATTTCCTGAGATCCACGCCATGTTGGAACTTAGGGCACTGAGCCAACCAATAACCAGCTTGACACCCTGGTAAATGACTGTGGTCTGGCAAGCCATGGCTACCAGGGGGAGGGGAAACAAGGAGAAACAGCATTTGCTGAGATCCATACCATGTTGGAACTTAGGTCACTGAGACAAGCAGTAACCAGCCTGCCGCCCTGGTAAGTGACTGTAGTCAGGCAAGGCGCGGCCACCCCTGGGTGAGAAACAAGGAGCCACAGTGTTTCCTAAGTTCTGCAGCATGTTGGAACTTAGAGTGCAGAGCCAACCAGTAACAAGCCTGCTGCCTTGGTAAGTGACTGTGGTCTGGCAAGCTGCTGCCATCCCAGGGTGGGGAAACAAGGAGCCACAGCGTTTCCTGAGATCTGCACCATGTTGGAACTTAGGGCACTGAACCAACCAGTAACAAGCCTGCCACAGTGGTGTGTCAAGCCACGGCCACCCCAGGATTGGGAAACAAGGAGCCACAGTGTTTCCTGAGATCCACGCCATGTTAGAACTTAGGACGCTGAGCCAACCAGTAACCAGCCTGCTGCCCTTTTAAGTGACCTGTGTCTGGCAAGCTGCAGCCACCCCATAGCATGGAAACAAGGAGCCACAGCATTTCCTGAGATCCACCCCATGTTGGAACTTATGGCACTGAGCCAAACAGTAACTCACCTGCCTCCCTGTTAAGTGACTGTGGTCTGACAAGCCATGGCCACCCCAGGGTGGGGAAACAAGAAGCCACAATGTTTCCTGAGATCTTCACCATGTTGGAATGTAGGGCACCGAGCCAACCAGTAAGCAGTCTGCCACCCTGGTAAGTGACTGTGGTCTGGCAAGCTGCAGCCACCACAGGGAAGGGAAACAATGATGCACAGTGTTTCCTGAGATCCAAGCCATGTTGGAACTTAGGGCGCTGAGCCAACCAGTAATCAGTGTCCCGCTCTGGTAAGTGACTGTTGTCTGACAAGCCACAGCCACCACAGTGCAGCAAAAGAAGGAGCAACGGTGTTTCCTGAGATCCGCACCATGTTGGAACTTAAGGTGCTGAGCCATCCAGTATCCAGTCTGCTGCCTGCCGGGGCGCAGGTTTAGAATCAAACATACCATATTCCCCCCCTCTGCCCCCCCCGGCTAACAATTGGGATCCAGGGATCTGGGTATCTCTTGGGAGCTGACCATATGTGGTACAGCAAGTGTTGGCAGTTCCTTTCTACTATCTCTGAAGGCAGATATTTTTATCACTGATTTGCTTTGTCCTGATTATTCAATATTCTGTTTTGATGTGTTCTATAATGTTGTGTATTTCTTTTGATTTTGCTGTACCTAATAGAAGAACAACTATTGTGAACATAATGAGATATACAATGGTGCCCATTATTGTTTTCCTTGTGACTTGCTGTGATGTTCTGTGCCAATTTTACTATAGTGTCTCACCTGGCTTTATTCCATCTTGTTTTGTTGTATATTACTACCTCCAAGTTAATGCAAATTAAATAAAAATAAAACAATAGAACATAAGAAAACAATGTAACAAAATACCTCCCAAAACTCCCAACTCCATCACAGCTCATCCATGTGAAATGGATGATGAGAAACTCAAAAACAAAACAACAGAATTATATAAGCTGATTAAAAGGGAAATAACAACAACAAAACAGATCAACAGGGTATCTAGGAAGCTTAAACATGATATAGCTAAACAGATAATGTACTTAAGCAGCAAAAGAAAGAAGAGAAAGTGCACTGAAGGATATAACTGCATGTATGTTTGAGCATGTGGGATCGATAACCGTGTTACCAGGTTTTTGTTGGATCATTGAACAGAACTGTTTGCAGCCTCACTGTTTGTTTACTTTGTATGCCTTGATTCTGTAACATGAACAACTATTTCTAAGAAGACAATATGTAATTAATCATGT
The DNA here is from genome assembly GCA_004027295.1 of Dolichotis patagonum. Taxonomy (NCBI): domain Eukaryota; kingdom Metazoa; phylum Chordata; class Mammalia; order Rodentia; family Caviidae; genus Dolichotis; species Dolichotis patagonum. The sequence goes on from PVJX010029132.1 coordinate 10,079, forward strand.
AGTTATTCTTAATTTTTTTGAAATACTGTAGTGTTTCTACCTTTTTTTCTGTTTTGCTTTTTTTCTTTTTAAATAAAATTTTTTAAAAAAGATAACATTGAAAGGCTTCAAAGCAATGAAATGGGGAATCACAATTACCATAAAATCTTATATACAGGGGGAGTTTCCAAAGATGGGGCCAGTAGGTAGCAGGATAGGGATCCTATCTGAGAGAGACAGCTCAAATGCAAGAATAGAATACGATGGAGAGACCCAAAGAGAGGGAAATGGAGTCTCTCAACCCAGGAAGAAACTAAAGTGAAAAAATCCACTTGAATATGAGGTCCCAGGGCTACCATTACAGAAGCTAAGATTGGTGAGCACAGCACTCTTGCCAAGCTGTCTGAATTCCTGCCCAAGACCGACCTGACCGACTGAACCTCACCGATGCAACTGGCTTGAACAGCCCAGAGTGTGGAGCTGAATAGCCCTGTCAGAGGCTCGCCTGGAACTGGCCCTGCATGCGACTCACCCAGAGGCACCTTGATTTCACCAGAGCTGTGCTGAGGTCAGAGGTTGGGGAGCCCAGAGGTTCTCAGGGACCGGCATCAACATGCAGTGAGTGATGGGAATAAGACCCTCCCACAGAAAGGGGCAACCGACTGGATGACATGTTGGATTTGGGCAGGATAGCCTTAACTCCATAAGGAAGTGGCTTCAGTTGGTTACTCCCCTCATCAAGTGGATTGGTGGAATCTGCTTGGACTGGGCAGTGCCCCTGGCTGGGACCCACTGGGTCACTACAAATTAATTCCCTGAGCGTGGCACACACTGATGCGGTAAAGTTCCGCAAAGGTTGACTGACCCAGAGGGGAGGAGCCAGAGCACACTGCCCTGCTTGAACTTCAATCTCTGATAGGAGACTCCAAAGGGCAGAAGCCCTTAGCCTGCATGCTTCAAAGAACCTTAACCAACAAGAAAAGGGGCTGAGAACTACACTATACACCTTTTTGGAAGGAACCAAAAACATGATGAGAGAGAAATAAGAAAAAGCCCCCAGCCCCCAACACTGAGAATATTGATCCAAGAGAGGTGAATACAAAAGAGGTGGAGGGCAGCAAACATGCAACATCAAACACAGCACTGGTGGACATAAAGAGATATCTGCAGGAGCTTGTAAGCGGGATCAAAACTGAAATATTAATTCAAATTAAACAAGAGATAATTAGATTAATAAAAGAAAGGCTGGGCACCTGACAAGAAGACACAGATAGAAGAATGGAGGAAAACAAAAGGAGAGAAACATTTAATGAAGAATACAACCCCCCCCAGAATTCATGAAGCAGATTCAAAGAGATTATCAGGAAACTAAAGACTTCATAGAATGTTGGCAAAACTGCTTGAAAGAAACCATAGATAGACTATCAAAAATTGAACACAGGCTTGCAATGTGTGATTATGAAAGGAAAGATCTCTTAAAAATAACAAGGGAGTAGACAGTAAATATACAAAGGCCAGAAGATGACAAGAGGATCTATAACTTGAGAATAAAGCATGTGAATGCAAAAGCAGGAGTCAAAGCATAGGAACTGCAAAGGCTATTCACAGAAATTATTCAGGAAAATTTCCCAAGCATAGAAAAAGGAAATGATATGCAGACCTATGAAGCATACAGAACTCCAGTCACATACACCAAAACAGAGCTATACCTAGACACATAAAAATCAAGATCCCAGAAATTCAATATAAGAACAGAATATTAAAAGCCATCAGAGAAAAGAAACACATCACCTATAAAGGAAAACCCATCAAAATCATGGCAGACTTCTTGACACAGACCATCAGGTCAAGAAGAACTTGGAGTGAAGTAATTCAAGCCCTGAAGAACAACCTCTGGCCTAGATTGATGTATCATGCAAAACTGTCTCTAGAAATTCATGGACAAGCAAGATGCTTCCATGACAAAGAGGAACTGGGAGAGTTTGTGACCACCAATCCAACCCTACAAAAAATATTGAAGGACATTTTAGACAGAGAGAGCAAGAATACGAGCATTTCAGGAACAGTGGCAGAGAGGCCTCAGTGAATGGGGCATACAGTGGAGTGGAACAGAAAAATAGACAACCAAAGGCAGAAAAACAGAATAGCAGAAATAAGGCAGAGAAGATTGACTGTAATCTCTAGTATAGATGGCCTTGAAATATTAACAGAGAGAAATACAGGCAGAGTAGATTAGGAGATAGGGTCCATTGAGAGGCTCTATATAGGGAGGCAGTGGGACCCAAAACAAGCAGTGCACCCCTTGGGAGTGAAAGGGGAGGAATTGTCTAAAAAAGGGAGGCAGAGGATATTGTTAATGGGGTAACAATATTTAAAATCTACATTATTCTCATCACTCTGCTTGGATGGATTACATGCTGTTCCAGTTTGTCTACTTACACTAGACTTGAGGACATGGTCAGCTATCCCAAAAATAAGAGGACATATTATGGTAAACATCCTTAGTTTCCTATCAACTTAATCTGAAGTCCTGTGTAACTTATACTGTCTTATTATGACTGATCTTATTTGAATATGGTTTGTTAGATTGCTGTTTTTTTTACTCATTTCATTTAAATCTGTTATGAATGATAGCATCAAGTCTAAGAGTATAGGCAACTGCACTGAAGATGACAAGATTCACTAAGATACCCATTCTGGTTTAATTATTATTTGCTTTTGAAATCTTATAATGTCTCCAATGCCTCATTTTTATTAATGATGTTTTATACTGCTGCGACATCATGGTAACCATTGTAGATCACCTTGTATTGTGGTTTTATATGACTTTTTTGCTTCATTTTTCTAGGAATTGTTTTGTTTTATCTTGCTTTACTTTGTTTTTCCCCCTAATATAGAAAGGATGGATATACATGTAGAGACTCATGCATGTGTAGAGCTTATAAAGAGATTATGAGAACCACCTATATAATGCATGTTGAAATGAACAAATACTTTGAAGAAAAAGAGACACTACAGTACGCAATGTTGACTCCGTAATGTCACGATGTGAAATCCAGCAATAGTATCATTCTTTGTTCGAAGTGATTTTAGCTTGTTTTGTTTTGTTTAAGTTCAACACACATGAAGGTATGGACAGCTGTTTTGGAGAGAATGAGAGACACTATGGCAGCCATTCTTGGCTTCCCAATTGTCTGGGCTTGAAGACCTGAAATGCCTTCCTTGTCCTTTTCAGATCAATTCCATATTATGCTGTTTCATGTGAATTCCCTGTATGTGGCAATATGGACAACTATAGGGAAGAAAACAAGAGTCAATATGATAGGGAGTGAATATCTCCAATTGTCTAGTTTTGAAATTTATGTCTCTTACATTGCTTTCTTCTGAACCACTTTGTTCTGTTTTGTTGTGTTTAATTTTACCCTTTTGAAATAATTATCATGTATATTTGAGTGGGTAAGATGGATGACCATATTGCTGTTTTTGTCAGATCATGGAGCAAAACTGGTAAGAGTCTCACTGTTTGAATGTCTACTTTACATGTTTTAACATTTTAATTTGAACAACTATTTCCAAGAAGTCAGTATGTAATTTGTCAAGTAATAATTTCTTAGGTTTTTTTGTTGATGTTCTTTTCCTTTTTTCCTTGGAATTCTGTATTGTTCCTATCCTTTATTCTGTTTTGTTTTTTTTTCTCTTTTAATAATTTTTTTTAAAAAAAACCCATCAGAGAAGAGAAACAGATAACCTATAAAGGAAAACCCATCAAAATCATGGCAGATTTTTCAACCCAGACCATCAAGTCAAGAAGAGCTTGGAGTGAAATAATTCAAGCCATGAAGGAGAACAACCTCCAGCCCAGATTGATGTATCCTGCAAAACTGTCTCTAGAAATTCATGGACAAGCAAGATGCTTCCATGACTAAGAGGAACTGGGAGAATTTGTGACCACCAATCCAACCCTACAAAAAAAACTGAAGGACATTTAGACAGAGAGAACAAGAATACGAGCATTTCAGGAACAGTGGCAGAGAGGCCTCAGTGAATGGGGCAGACAGTGGAGTGGAACAGAAAAATAGACAATCAATGGCAGAAAAGCAGAATAGCAGAAATAAGGCAGAGAAGATTGGCTGTAATCTGTAGTATAGATGGCCTTGAAATATTAACAGAGAGAAATACAGGCAGAGTAGATCAGGAGATAGGGTCCATTGAGATGCTCTGTATAGGGAGGCAGTGGGACCCAAAACAAGCAGTGCACCCTATGGGAGTGAAAGGGGAGGAAATGTCTAAAAAAGAGAGGCAGAGGATATTGTTAATGGGGTAACAAGATTTAAAATCTGCATTATTCTCATCATTCTGCTTGGATGGATTACATGTTGTTCCAGTTTGTCTACTTACAGTAGACTTGAGGACATGGTGGGCTATCCCAAAATTAAGAGGACATATTATGGTAATGATCCTTAATTTCCTATCAACTTAATCAGAAGCCCTGTATAAATTATACTGTCTTATTATGACTGACCTTATTTGAATCTGGTTTGTTAGAGTGTAATCTTGTATTGACTGATTTTATTCAAATCTGTTATGATTGATAGCATCAAGTCTAAGAGTATAGGCTACTACACTGAAGATGACAAGATTCACTAAGATACCCACTCTGGTTTGATTATTGCCTGCTTTTGAAGTTTTATAATATCTCCAATGCTTTGTTTGTATTAATGTTGTTATATACTGCTGAGACGTCATGGTAACCATTGTAGATCACCTTGTATTGTGGTTCTATATGACTTTTTGCTTCATGCTTTTCTCGGAATTGTTTTGTTTTGTCTTGCTTTGTTTTTTTTTTCCCTCTATACACAAAGGATAGATATAAGTGTAGAGACTCATGCATGTGTAGAACTTATAAACAGTTTATGAGAACCAACTATATAATGCATGTTGAAATGAACAACAATTTTGAAGAAAAAGAGACACTACAGTACCCAGTGTTGACTCCGTAATGTCATGATGTGAAATCCAGCAATACTATCATTCTTTGTTCGAAGTGATTTTAGCTTGTTTTGTTTTGTTTAAGTTCAACACACATGAAGGTATGGACAGCTGTTTTGAAGAGAATGAGAGACACTATGGCAGCCATTCTTGGCTTCCCAATTGTCTGGGCTTGAAGACCTGAAATGCCTTCCTTGTCCTTTTCAGATCAGGTCCATACTATGTTGTTTCATGTGAATTCCCTGTATGTGACAATATGGATAACTATTGGAAAGAAAACAAGAGTCAATATGATAGGGAGTGAATATCTCCAATTGTCTAGCTTTGAAATTTATGTCTCTTACATTGCTTTCTTGTGACCCACTTTGTTCTGTTTTGTTGTGGTCAATTTTACCCTTTTGATATAATTGCATATATGTTTGAGTGTGTAAAATCTATGAACATATTGCTGTTTTTGTGAGATCATGGAGCATAACTGTTAAGAGTCTCACTGTTCGAATGTCTACTTTGCATGTTTTAATTTTTTAATTTGAACAACTATTTAAAAGATGTCAGTATGTAATTTTGCAAGTAATTATTTCTTAGTTTTTTTTTTGTTCTTTTCCTTATTTCCTTGGAATTCTTTATTGTTGCTACCTTTTATTCTGTTTTTTTTTTGTTTTATTTTTCTCTTTAAATAAAATAACATAAAGAAAACCTCTACTCTCATAGGATTGATAACATAGAAAAAAGAGACAGATTCCCAGATGCATACGAACTACCAAAGCTGGATCAGGAAGCTGTAAAACTGCTGAATAACCCAATTTCTACTAGTGAAACTGAAAATGTAATTAAGTCCTTGCCAACAAAGAAGAGCCCAGGCCCAGATGGATTCACTACAGAATTATACAAGAAATACAAAGAAGACTTAATTCTGACACTCCTCAAACTCTTCAATGAAATTGAAAGGGAAGCAATTCTTCCTAAATCACTCCTGGAAGCAAATATTACTCTAGTACCAAAACCTGAGAAAGACCCAACTAAAAAAGAGAACTATAGGCCAATCTCCCTAATGAACATAGATGCAAAAATTCTCAATAAAATATTAGCAAACAGGATGCAGCAAATCATCAAGAAGATTATACACCATGAACAAGTGGGGTTCATCCCAGGAATGCAGGGATGGTTCAACATACATAAATCAATAAAAGTAATCCACCATATCAATCGAACCAAAAGTAAGAACCACATGATCATCTCTGTAGAAGCAGAAAAAGCTTTTGATAAGGTCCAACACTCATTCATGATAAGAACCTTACAGAGAATTGGAATAGATGGTCTTTACCTCAATATGATAAAGGCCATCTATGACAAACCAACAGCCAGCACCATATTAAATGGCCAAAAACTGAAAGCCTTTAATTTAAAATCAGGCACAAGATAAGGATGTCCCCTATCACCACTCCTGTTTAACATAGTACTGGATATACTAGCATGAGCAATTAGACAAGGGAGAGAAATAAAAGGAGTAAAGATAGGAAAAGAGGAAGTTAAATTATCATTTGCAGATGACATGTTACTTTACATAGAAGACCCCCAAAACTCCATTGAAAAACTCCTAGATATAATAAATAAATTCAGCAATGTAGCTGGATACAAAGTCAATATTCAAAAATCAATAGCATTCCTATACACTAACAACAAAAATACTGAGAGAGAAATAAGAGAAGCCATACCCCTTACACTAGCATCCAAAAAAATGATTTACTTAGGGATTACTCTCACAAAAGAAGTAAAAGAGGTATACAGCCAAAACTCTAATACCCTGAAAAAGGAAATCGAAGATGACCTCAGAAAATGCAAAGACATCCCTTGTTCATAGATAGGAAGAACAAACATTGTGAAAATGGCATTCTCCCAAAATTGCTATACAGATTCAATGCAATCCCAGTCAAAATACCACTAACATACCTCATAGGTCTACAGAAATCACACCTAAAATTCATCTGGAACCAGAACAGACTTATAATAGCAAAGTCAATTCTAAGCAGCAAAGGCAAGGCAGGAGGCATCACAATCCCTGACTTGAAATTATACTGCAAAGCTACTGTAATAAAATCAACATGGTACTGGATTAAAAGCAGATCTGATTGGAAGATACAACCACAACCACAAGCTCACTCAACCACCTTGTCTTTGATAAAGAGCCCAAACATGCTTGCTGGAAGAACGACAGTCTCTTTAACAAATGGTGCTGGAAAAATTGGCTATCCATATGCAGAAGACTAAAACTAGACCCATGCCTATCACCATGTACTAAACTAAAATCTAAATGGATGAAAAATCTGAATATTAAAACAGAAACATTTAATCTGTTGGAAGACAAAGTAGGTAAAAATCATGAAGATATAAGAGTAGGTAGAAAATTCATGAACAAGAATCAAACCACATGGGAAATACTTCCCAGAATCTGTAACTGGGACAATATCTTATTAAAGACTTTCTGCATGTCAAAAGAAATTTGCAGCAGAGTGAAAATAAAACACACAAATTGGGAAAAATTTTAATGGCCTGTTCATCAGAGAAAGGACTTTTGTCTAGAAATTATAAAGAGTTAAAAAAAATCAGACCCTCAAAATAAAAAGACCCAATCCAAAAATGGGCATCTGAAATGAATACACAGTTCTCAGATGAAGAAATACAAATGGCAAATACATGAAAAAATGTTCATCATCATTAGTCATTAGAGAAATGCAAATTAAAACCACACTGAGATTCCATCTCACTCCAGAAAGAATGGCCAGGATAGAAAAAACTACCAACAACAAGAGCTGGAGAGGTTGTGGGGAAAAAGGAACTCTTCTGCACTGTTGGTGGGAGTGTAGACTGGTGCAACCACTTTGGAGGTCAGTCTAGAGATTACTCAAAAAGCTGGGTCTGGAAGTCCCATTTGACCCAGCTATTCCACTTTTAGGCATATTCCTAGAAGAACTGAAAACATCATACCACAGTGATATATATGCACCCATGTTTGTAGCAGCACGATTTGTAACAGCCAGATCTTGGAAACAATCTAACTGCCCATCAACTGAGGAATGGATGAAAAAAGTTGTGGCATTTCTATACAATGGCTTACTACTCAGCTATAAAGAATGATCACATTGAGATATTTGTAAATAAATGGACATAACTTGAGACCATACTCATAGGCGAAATAAACCAAACTCACATGTGTAAATACTGTATAGTCTCCCTAGTATGAGTGTTGGTAAAAGTATATAAGATTTTATGGTAATCATGATTTCCCATTTCATTGCTTTGAAGCCTTTCAATGTTTTCATTCATCAGTTGGAATGGTTTTAATCTGTTTTGTTTGACTTTATTACATGTGATAGTATGAACAGCAGTTTTGAAGAAAACAAAACATTATGGCAGCCATTGCTGGTTTAATATCATCTTGTTTAGAAGTCCTACCATGCTTCTACTCTGCAATTGCCATCGATTCTATCATATTGTGTCTTATTGGGATTTTAATATATGTTATAGTATAAACAAATTTTTTATTGAAAATGAGATATTATAGTAGCCTTTGATCATTCTCTCTTATTGAATTCAGAATGTCCTGTAATTATTTCATTCTTTTGAATAGTTTTATACTATTTTAGTATGCTCGATACTATTTTATTTGAAACTATGCTCAACTATAGCAGAGAAAAAGATATGTTGATATCTACTGTTAATGTCCAGTTGTCTTATTGTAAAGTGCTGTGTTGCTTATGTTGTTCTGTTCTGATCTGCTTTGTTCTGCCCTCTTTTGTTTTATTCTCTTTAAAATTAAATAAAATAACAAGGGAGCAGGCAGTAACAATTGGAAGGCTAGAGGACACAAGAGGATCTATAACTTAAGAATGAAGCATGTGAATGAAGATGCAGGAGTCAAAACAGAAGAATTGCAAAGGCTATTTACTGAAATTATTAAAGTTCCCAAACATAGAAAAAGGAAATGATATACAGACCTATGAAGTGTACAGAACTCCATCCACTTAAAACCAAAACAAAGCTACACTCAGACACATAATAATCAAGATCCCAGAAATTCAGTATAAGGACAAAGTATTAAAAGCCACCAGAGAAAAGAAACAGATGGCCTATAAAGGAAAACAATCAAAATCATGGCAGATTTCTCCACACAGACCATTAAGTCAAGAAGAGCTTGGAGTGAAATAATTCAAGCTCTGGAGAACATCCTCCAACTCGGGTTGATGTATCCTGCAAAACTCTCTCTAGAAATTAATGGATAAGCAAAATGATTCCATGACAAAAAGGAACAGGGAGAATTTATGATCACCAGTCCAACCCTACAAAAAATACTAAAGGACATTTTAGAAAGAGAGAAAAAGAATACGAGAATTTCAGGAAAAGTGGCAGAGAGGCCTCAGTGAATGGGGCAGACAGTGGAGTGGAAGAGAAAAATAGACAACCAATGGCAGAAAAATAGAATTAACAGAAATAAGGCAGAGAAGATTGGCTGTAAGCTCTAGTATAGAGGGCCTTGAAATAGTAACAGAGAGAAACACAGGCAGAGTAGATCAGGAGATAGGGTCCATCAAGATGCTCTATATAGGAAGGCAGGGGCACCCTAAAGAAACAGTGCACCCTCTGGGAGTGAAAGGGGAGGCATTGTCTAAAAAAGGGAGGCAGAGGATATTGTTAATGGGGTAACAAGATTTAAAATGTACATTATTCTTATCACTCAGGTTGGATGGGTTACATGCTGTTCCAGTTTGTCTACTTACACTAGACTTAAGGACAAGGTCAGCTATCCCAAAAATAAGATGACATATTATGGTACTCATCCTTAATTTCCTATCAACTTAATCAGAAACCCTGTATAACTTATACTGTCTTATTATGACTTATCTTACTTGAATCTGGTTTGTTAGACTGCTATTTTGTATTGAATGTTATTCAAATCTGTTATGATTGATAGCATCAAGTCTAAGAGTATAGGCTACTACACTGAAGATGACAAGGTTCACTAAGATACCCACTCTGGTTTGATTATTGCCTGCTTTTGAAGTCTTATAATGCCTTCAATGCTTCGTTTTTACTAATGTTGTTACACACTGCTGAGACATCATGTTAACCACTATAGATCACCTTGTATTGTGGTTTTATATGACTTTTTGCTTCATGCTTTTCTAGGAATTGTTTTGTTTTGTCTTGCTTTGTTTTGTTTTTGCCTCTAATACAGAAAGGATAGATATACATGTAGAGACTCATGCATGTGTAGAGCTTATAAACAGATTATGAGAACCACCTATATAATGCATGTTGAAATGAACAACCACTTTGATAAAAAAGAGACACTACAGTACCCACTGCTGATTCGGTAATGTCATGATGTGAAATCCAGCAATACTATCATTCTTTGTTCAAAGTGATTTTAGCTTGTTTTGTTTTGTTTAAGTTCAACACACATGAAGGTATGGACAGCTGTTTTGAAGAGAATGAGAGACACTGACAGCCATTCTTGGCTTCCCAATTGTCTGGTCTTGAAGACCTGAAACGCCCTCCTCATCCTGCTCAGATCAATTCCATACTATGTTGTTTCATGTGAATTCCCTGTATGTGACAATATGGACAACTATTTGGAAGAAAACAAGAGTCAATATGATAGAGAGTGAATATCTACAATTGTCTAGCTTTGAAATTTATGTCTCTTACAATGCTTTCTTGTGACTCGCTTTGTTCTGTTGTATTGTGGTTAATTTTACCCTTTTGATATAATTGCATGTACATTTGAGTGTGTAAGTTGGATGAACATATTGTTGTTTTTGTGAGATCATGGAGCAGAACTGTTAACAATGTCACTGTGTGAATGTCTACTTTGCATGTTTTAATTTTTTAATTTGAGCAACTCTTTCCAAGATGTCAGTATGTAATATGACAAGTAATGATTTCTTAGTTGTTTTTTTGGGGGGGTTCTTTTCTTTTTTTCCTTGGAATTCTTTATTGTTGCTACCCTTTATTCTGTTTTATTTTGTTAATTTTTTCTCTTTCAATAAAATTTAAAAAAAATAAAAAGGAGATTGAAGAGAATATTAAAAAATGGGAGGATATTCCTTGCTCTTGGTTAGGAAGAACCAACATTGTGAAAATGGCTATACTCCCAAAATTGTTAGACAGATTTAATGCAATTCCAATCAAAATACCATCAACATACATTACAGATCTAGAGAACACATGCTTAAAACTCATTTGGAAACAGAAAAAACCCAGAATAGCAAAGGCGATTCTGGGCAACAAAGGCAAGGCAGGAGGCATCTCAATTCCTGACTTAAAACTATACTACAAAGCCACATTCATAAAATCAGCATGGTACTGTCAAATAAATAGACCTGATGATCAATAGAGCATATTAGAAGATACATGCAGTATTACCAAGACACTTGGCCACCTTATATTTGACAAAGGGGCTAAACATGTTCACTGGAAAAAAAGATAGCCTCTTTAATAAATGGTGTTGGAAAAATTGGCTTTCCACATTCTGAAGACTGGAAATAGACCCATGCCTATCACCATACACTAAACTAAAATCAAAATGGATCAAGAATCTAAATATTGGCCCTTCACCTCCAGGAAGTCTCCCAGAAAGCAGCATCATGGCCTGTCCCTTTGGGACCCGAACCTCTCGGACCCACAGAGTGGCCTGGGCTGTTTGGATTGAAAGTCTGTGCAGACCTGCATCTCAGCACGACTGTTCAGGACTGGTAGGTCCGCCCTTCATCCACAGGGAACTGCCTGGAGACTGGCATCTGGGCCAGGTCTGTTTGGGCCTGTAGCCCCGCCCTTCACCCCCAGGAAGCCTCCCAGAAAGCAGCATCGTGGCCTGTCTCTTTGGCACTCGAACCTCTTGGACACGCAGAGTGGCATTGGCTGTTTGGATCGAAAGTCTGTGCAGACCTGCATCTCGGCGTGACTGTTTGGGACTGGTAGCCCCGCCCTTCATCTGCAGGGAACTGCCCAGAGACTGGCATCTGGGCCAGGTCTGTTTGGGCCTGTAGCCCTGCCCTTCACCCCCAGGAAGTCTCCCAGGAATCAGCATCGTGGCCTGTCTCTTTGGGACCCAAACCTCTTGGACCTGCAGAGTGGCCCGGGCTGTTTGGATTGGGAATATTGTGGAGAGTGGCATCAGGGCCAGGTCTGCTTGGGACCGGGAACTTTTCAGAAACCAACATTCTGGCCTGACTCTTTCAGACCTGTAGGCCCACCTTTCACTCGCAGGGAACATCCTGGAGCCCTGCCTGGGACAAAGCATGATGGCCTGGCCTGCCTGAGATTCCACAGGCTCTGGGGTGGCCACACCCAGCATTTGCCTTACAACTTAGGGAGACAGGAGCCCACAGAGGAGTTAGGACCCTGTGAGGAAGCCAAGAGCCTGTGGGGGAGCACTGCCTCTCCAGGAACTGAGGGTGTAAGAGGTAATTCACCACACATGCAGAGAAAGCTTTGGAACACCGCTCAAAGTAAGGAAATATAGAAAAATGACAAAAGGAAAGACCAAAACACAGGCTCAAAGCCCTAGCCCTCCCCAAGAAAGCTTAGAAGCCATGTACATAGAAGAAAAAAGAAGCCATACACCTGAAATGTCTGAAATGATATCAAATGAAATAAATATGCAAATAGGGAAAGCTATGGAGAAATTCAAACCAGAAATGCTTGCCCAGGAAAAAGAAGAATTGATAAAAATAGTGAAAGAAATAGTGAATGCATCTACTGAAAACACAGTTAAAAAATTACAGGAACAAAGCAAACAGATAGAATCCCTCAAAGAACAATATAAGAAACAAACAGAATGCATAAAGCAGATTCAAAGAGATATACAGGAAATGAAAAATTTTATTGAAAGCTGTAAAAACCCCCTCAGTGAAAATGAAGATAGAATTTCAGACCTCAAAGATAAGATTGCAGCCAGTGAGCAAGAAAGACAAGATCTTGTAAAAATAACAAAGAATCAGGAAATAACAATTCAACACCTGCAAGATGATGCAAAGAAAAATAACATAAGATTAATAGGGATAAATGAAAAAGAAGGGGACAGCCCAAATGATATCAAGAGGATATTTACAGAAGTAATAGCTGAAAACTTCCCAAACATGAGAAGAGAAACAGACATCTGGA
>PVJX010029133.1:0-23238 GCA_004027295.1 Dolichotis patagonum
GGGGGGCTCTGCTAGGGAAGGGATGTGAGCCCCCTCCAGAAAGCTAGAGGAAGGCAGTAGACTAAACTGACTCGTGTTTTGCTGGGGTAACTGGCTGGAGCCCAGCACTGGCCGCAGTTTCCATTTGTCTGCTTTGCTCCAAGTGGAGCTGTGGCTGCCTCAGAGGCCTGGATGTGGGGGAGCCCGGCCTGGGTACGTTTAGTGCAGCCCCGGCTTCCGTAACGGTCTTCCCACCTTGGGCACTGGCATGGATGGGCTCAGTTCTTTTGCTTTATACTGCCCATGCATCCTCCCAGGACCAGCCCTCAGCCTGGGCGGTTCTAGACAACACACACCCTCCAGTCATAACAAAGAATCTCAACAAGGGCATCCCACAGGAGCCGGGCTCCTCCCGACCTCTCTGATCTGCCCATGTGACATGCCGGCCAGTCCAGGTATGCCCGGAGAGACCTATGCTCTCTCAGAAACAGAGGAAATAAACCAAAAACCCAAATGACAACAGTTACCTACACATCAGGCCAACTGCCCACCCATAATCAGGCCCGAGGCTGGACATCCTATTGCCTGGCCTTTGCAGGGCACGAATAGATGCGTCTGGTCACAGGCTCTCTCTAAACCTGTGAAGCCTGTGAAGTCTTGCTGTGACAAACAGACTCAGGGACAACATGGATTTTAAGGCTGGCTCTACACCTTGTCATGTTTTGTTTTTGTTTGAATAGAAAATGACCAATGGCAGGGCTTCCAACAATACTGCAGAGTAAGGCAGTCGCTGGGGAATTTGCAAAGGAGAGCCACAAATCCTACAAGGGGGGAGGATCCCAAAGGTGGCCAAAGGTAGGACAGAGGGCACTGGGCAGCAGAGGCCCAGGCTGCCGGGCACTCTCTCCAGTATGGCTGGCTCCCCAGCATCCTTTTATTGCAGGATCAAACCTGCAACAATAGTAAGGGTTGGCGTCGCTGTCTGCAGGGGCACCAGTGGGCATGGGGACCTGTTAAAGGACACCTTCTCCCAGGAGCTGCCTCCTTCCTTCCTCAGGCAGCGAAACTAACCACGCCTCTGCTCTCTGCCCTGAGTCGAGAGTCCACAAAAACATCTTCTCCTTCCTGATCAGTTTAAAGGGCATTCCTAAAAAGCTGCAGTCAAAATAATTTTTTACTTTTTGAGAGTGGAAGTATTATTTGCTTTATTTGCTTTCCTTTACACAGCTCACACCCTGGCACAAGCTCACGGGAAACACTACCTCCGAAAAAATGCAAGATTAACACAAAAGCTGATCCCCCGACTACTGGGCTTGCTGATACCAATGCAGGTGCTGTTTGAACCATCCCAAAGCCATCCCAGCTCGTTTCGTGTTAGTCAATGCATGCTTTATACCAACAAAAGCAGGCGTTCCTGTGGTTAACAAAGTCCCTTTTTTCTACCCTTATAGAAGAGCATTCTGATTTTACCTCTGCTCCATAAATAGACCAAAAAGTGGAAGCTGTTTACTTTGCCCCACAATTCTCTGAACAGCAGAAGGAAAGAAAATCAACTTGAATATTAGCATTTTCTGCACACACTAAAACAGCCAGGTCCCTTCCACCCATCTGGATAGAAATCAATTATTTCATGTGTTAATTTACTATGAAATTATTTTATTTTCACTTTGTTTTTCTTCAGACTCTTTCAAGGAAAAATAGAAAGAATGGGAAGGAAATCTGTAGTTTCCACCTTCCATTTTCTCTTTGGGCTTTTCTTGGTTTCTGGCATTAGCTGTTTAAAATCTTCTTTTTATTTTTGGTTAAAAATGTACAAAATGTGTATTTCAAATCTCAAAAAATTATAGATTTTGAACATGACAAAATCTTAGATCCATAATCCATTTTTACAAAAATATTATTTAAAAAAACCCAGTGCTTTTGCTCTCCTTAAATTAAAATGTCACTTTCCTTCCGTATCTTCTGATCTGTTCAAACTGACATTTGTTAGATGTGAAAACGCTGTGCAGAGAATTTCTGAGAATGTTTGAAAAATGTAAACAACCTCGATGTAAAATTCCCGAGGAAGTATGTTTCCTCGGTCCACATTACGTTTTAAGGCCAGAGTCGCCCCGGGACCCCCTGGCGACGCAGGGTTAGGTCGCCTCCAGCGCCACAGTGCGCGGCCCCAGCGCCCATCCCGCTCTGGCCGGCCCGGCCCGCAGGCTGTTAGCGCCGCGCTTCGCCCGGCGGCGTAGGCTGGGGACCGACGCCACCCGGGTGGGCGGAGGAGGTGTGCGGTCTCTGTGGCAGTTCCCCATGCGCCACCTGCTTGGAGGACCCAGAGCCTTCTCAGCCCGAGCGCGGGCCGGCCGCGTCCAGGGCTCACCCCTGCGTCCAGCTCCTGTGTGGCTTTTACTTGACTCTCTGTCAACAATCAGCCCAACTGATTCCAGTTTTGCAGCATTAGGGGCCCGGGGACCCAGCGGGACCCCGTGAACTCCCAGAGCAATTATAGGTGGCCTTCGAGGGTTGCCCACAAGGACTCCCCGGGGTGCGCGGTGGCGGGGCAGGGACTTACAACCGGGACCCCGCTGCCCCGGCTCCAGCCTGGCCTTCCCTGTGCAGGGCGCACCGCCTCCGCTGGGTCAGGCGGGCTTGGCGAGGGGTCCGCAGGCCTAGGGGCACTGGCGTGAGCCCACGGGTGTCGTCCGGGGGTCGTCCGAAGTGGCGAAGAGGGCGAGGAGGGCGAGCAGAGCGAGCAGAGCTAGGGCACCACACCGCTCCCAGGCCCTCGCCTCGGGAGGTCAGTACGCGGAGCCCTCCCGGGCGCCGGGACCACCCACGCCGCCGCCAACATGGGAACCGAGTGTCCCCAGGCCTCAGGGGCAACTCGGGGTCGCTGTTTTGCTTAGCCACAGCAGATCATCAGGTGTTACCGTTCCATCCCCGTCCTAGGTGGGGACACCCCTACCCGACCCACTCCGAGCCCTACAGAACCCCAAACCCGGCGCCCCAGGCCTGCCCACCCTGCGCTTTCCCGGATGGGGAGGGCTCCGAGTGCCCAGGGCGCAGTTCCAAAGGCCCGCAAATGGAACTGTGCGCAAAGATCCCCAAATCCGGCCGGGCCCGAAGCCCACCGGCTCACACAAAGCCCCAGGAGCCGGCCCGGGGGAACAATCGGCGGGCGCCTGGCTGGGCTGTCCTGGGGTTGGCACCGGCGCGACCCCCTGACCAAGGCCTGGTGTGACCCGGGGAGGGGGCAGGGGTCCTGGCCTCTTCCCACCGGCCTCTCGAGACTCGTTTAACTGGCCTTTAATCACATTAGCAGCCGGCCCCAATTAGGGCCGGGAAAGGGGAGGCAGGAGGAGCCCGCCGCCGGCCGTGTCACCCGAGGATAAAAATCCTTTCATGCCCTCGGCCTGGCGTGGGCACTGCGGCGGCCGCCACCCCCGGCCTTTGATGCCTGGCGCCTGACCGCAGCCTCCCGGGCTTCTTCCCCCGCACCCCGAAAGGTGCCCTGGCTGTCGGTGTGCAGGGCGGGCGCGTGGGGTCGCAGGCCTGCGGCTCCAAGGGGTGGCCCGAGCCACACAAGCGCGCGGGGACCCCACCCCCACCCCATCAGGGCCTCGCGAAGGCTGCGCCCAAAAGCTGCACCGAGGGAGGGTCGTCAGCGCCCCGCGCCCCCCGGGCGCTGCTGTGCGGGTCTCCCGGGCTCCAGGCTCCGGATGGCGACCCCGGGCGCACTGGGGACCCCGGGCCTGTGCGCGCGCGCCGACCTCGGCCACCCGCGGCCTCGCCTCCCGCAGCGGGCACGCGCCCTTCGAGGATCCCCGCGCAGCCTACCTGGTCGGCCCAGGGGGTCCACGCGCGCGGACGGGCCAGGGTCGTGCGAGGACAGCGGCAGCTCGCGCGGCCTGAATGCCGATGCCTGCGGCGAGCGCGACGCGCGGTGGCCGCCCAGGACCCCCGCCCCACGGCGACAGCTGCAGCCCGGGTCCCAGTGACCCGGGCGCCGACCTCCCCGCGCTGGGCTGTTTGTCCGCACACAAAAGAGAACACTCATATTTTTCTCCTCCCGGCACAGGTTTAGCACCCGCCCCGTCTCCCCTCCCTCAGTTACCCCCACTTCACACACGCTTCGCCTTCGCCCCGCACCCACTCCGCTTTGCTGTACTATTTAATTCCATAGTTGTATTCGAGGATGTCAGTATAGCTCAGAAAGTTTCCCAGAAAGTCAGAAAGCAATTAGAGAGGCCTTTTTATTAGTCTCCTTGGTGCCGGGGAGGCTTTTTAGTGGAGAGGCAGTCTGAGGCTGACACAATCCCAGTAAGCCTCCCAGAGGCCGGCAGTCTTCATTAGGGTCCTCAGTACTTCCACAGACCTTGGCGGCCCACTGGGAGCCCTGGGGGTTCACTCCCTCCTCCTGCGGGAGCTCACAACAGCGGGGCTTTGAACTCCTGGTCCTTCCCTTAAATGTCTGCTGGTGACATGGCCCCAGGGCCCCGCCTGAGCCTAAGGCCTACACAGCTTAGTTCAAGCGCTCTCACCCCGTGACCCCGCAACCTGATTGTTCATTGGATTATTTTTACTTTTAAATTCCCAGTTTCTAGAAATATGAACACAAATTAAAAAAAAAACCAAACATTTACCTCTCTCTTGTTTAAAAATTGATCGGCTCACAATTGGGAAAACAAACGGGTCAAAGAAATTATGCCTTGCTGGGAAAGGACCACGTATGACCAAAGTTTCAGCTTAATTGAATTTTAGTGCCAAATTATAACTCACTGAATAACTAGATTTGGGCGAAGGGGGTGGGGTGAGGCTGCAGGAAAGGGCGGCCAATTCTAATGGAAATGCTGCCTCCTGACAGGGTGTGTGGGGCCCTAATAATATAATCAGGGCTGCAGCCCACCAGCAGCCTCATTCCAAAGAGGTGAGGTGATGTGGGAGGTGGGGGGTCGCCCCTGTGGATTGGGGGATTGGGGTTAATAGTCTACTGTGTTATTTAACGTAGCAGCCAACTTTTCCCTTAAACACAGCTTCTCCTTTGCTGTTTTGGAGAATAACTTATGTTCCTGCCAGGAACAATTAATCTCGTCCGTAAGAAATCTGTACATAAAGAAAGCAGGTGTTTTAAGGAAATAAAGTACTTTAAAAAAATAGGTACTTAGTTGTCAAAGCAAAGTGCCAGGTTTAGAACAATTAGGATTTTGCTCCAGGTAGGTGATCACAGACGTTCATTTTGTGAAATGGAAGTTTGTATTTGACAGTTTCTGGGTTAATTTTTGGAAAGGAGAGTAGGAGATAGGCTCCCATTTAAGAAATTATAATGCAGGTGCTAATGAACTAAGTATCAGTTATGGGGAAAATGGATTGTTGTCCCAATCAATCAAAGGCTCATAAAACCTGCAACAGTTGAATATCCAGTTTGGGGTGGCTTGGTGGTGGTCATTTCCGATGTGTGTCCCTTTCTTTCTGTCCTTGCTGGTCCTGCTCCTGCTAGAGTCAGCTCCTTCTTGGCTGTTGGTCTCCTGCCTCTACATCGCCCTTCCTGTCACTGTGCTTGGGTACCTGAGGGCCTCTGTGTAGTGAAGGGCAGCAGGCTTAAAAGCTCTCATTGGAATGCGGGCCGAGCTCCTCCAGAATCCACCCCCAGCCCTGGCGATGTGACTGCTTAGCAGGCTTTCTGTCCATCCCTGTTGCCTGCCTGCAGCTCCGTCCTCCAGCTGCCCAGACCATGCCTCCCGGACCTGCCTCTGCTCCTCACCCTGTCCGGCACGGGCCTGGTTGGCTGTGGCCTCCCAAGGAGGCTGCATCTCCACCCTTGGGAGACCTGGGATCAGGCCCTGTGTTGATTCCCCAGCTGTGGCAACCTGGCTGTGAGCCTGGGCCTGTGAGCTGTGTGAGCAGGGCTTATCTCACATCCGGGGCACGGAGAAAAGGGCTCCCCCACATTGGGAGGTGGCTCCCTAAATCCGCCAAGCAGGTGGCGGGGAACAGTGCCCAGCATCCCTGCTGGGCATCACAGCATGGGCAGGCAGGCCGTGGGGTCATGGTTTTTCTCTGAAATCACTGCAACCATCCCTGGGTTTTTAAACAACATAAAACTATTTCAATTAACTGGAGTCTTAAATTGTTTAAAAAAAATGAATGTGACTCAGTTGGACTGTGTTACAAAGTAGAGGGAAAACAAACAAAGCAAATCCAGAAATCCAAACAGGTCAGCAGCTCTGTATATTGTTGATTTGCCTAAGAAAAGGAGCAGATTCCTTAGAGGCCAGCAGCAGCCTTAAGGAGCCAGGACCTCTTGGCCAAGGGCCCTGGAGAGGACACCATTGCCTGTGGGTTCCCTGCACACTGACCCCTGGGGATCCCTCTGCCTTCAGGTCGCTGGTGCCAAGGTAGGGCCTGGGCAGCTTTGAAAAAGCAACGCAGCAGGGACGTCCTGTGTCCCTGGATGGGCGGGTTCACGCCCTCTCCTGGAGAACGGGGCTAGGCTGAATCAGGCTGACCACCTGCCTACAGGACTCCCTCTGAGAGGCATGACAAACACCGTTGTCGTCAGGAAGTGCACGATTAATGCAACAAAATAAAAGTGACACGAACACAGCTACTTTAAAAACTCTTTGGGGGAACAAAGAGATGAGCAATTACCATGGTGCAGGAAGAAATGAAAATGATGAAAATAACCCTCCAGGGAGTTTGAAGGAGGAAAATTTGGCATTTAGGTTTTCCCGAAAACGCTTCACAATCCATATATGGGCAAGGTGTCATTTCTTACCACTCGATCAAGTTCACTGAAAGAGAAGTATTAGCATTCCAAGGCAGATCTGGCTCTCTGGTGAACTTTATAATCGCTGAAGGGGACCCTTCTAGAAAGTCTTCCTCTTAGATGAAAAACTGAACTTCTATTTCGAGCGTTACATCCTCAGTGCAAACTTGCGAGTAACAGGAAGACAACCAAAAGAAAACACAGAAAGCTGGACTTGGAGAACGGCCGGGTCAAAATGTACGCGTGCCATGATTTTCAAGTTGTTTTACAAACTCGCAAAGTCTCTTGTTTTTCTCCCCAAGGGAAAGTTTTAAAAAATGGATGATGGGTGGTTTAAGCTTTTCCCATCTCTGGAATCCTTTGACCTTATTGCATCTGTTTGACCAGGGACTTAACCCAAATGAAGTACCCATTCTGTTCACGTCATTTTTGGAGACTATTTTGATGTTCTGATTCTGTTCCAGTTTAATAATTAAAAATACGTAGATCCAGGTTCAGTTTAAATTGGTTTACTAGGTGTCCCGGGGGTGGAGGGAGAGACAGAACAAAATGCCCCTGGCAGATTTATGATTAATGCTGGACCGCAGCTAGGGTTTGTGCCAGCGGTCAGGACCCAGGGCGGTCAGGACCCGGGGCAGGGGATTGCATGTTTGTTAAGGACCACTTTGGATCCAGGCCGGGTTTTCAGTTTTAACCCTAAGCATCACCCCCTTTATTCATTGGAGGTTAGGTGCTTTTTAAATCTTAATTGGATGCCAGGACTGGGCTTCTATCAGGCTTTAACAATGCCTGTCCACAAAACCTTTGGGGCTGGACGTGTTTTAGAATTTAGATTTCTTTTTCTTCAAGACTTCAGGAAGGAATTACAATGGAGAGACGGTGCATATCGAATGCTACAGGCTGGGCAAACTCCCTTTCCAAAAGTGAAGGTGTCAGAATGGTGGACCGTGACCGTTCTGAGTGTTGGGACCTGGAGATTGTAAACACCCTCCTGTCTGGCGGTGGTGTACTAGGTTTCAAGAAACAAGTTTGGTTTTCAGAGTCCTTTAGAACTTTGAGTTTGTGTGGAAGATTGATGAAGCAGACACTGGAAACTGTTTTTTGGTTTTTTTTTAAAGTAGGTTCTAGGAGACTTCTAGATCCTTTCTTCCATTTTAGTTGTAGTTCTGGTGCTAGGATGTTATCTGCTTCAAGGGAGCTTACACAGTTTCAGAAGACCTAACTCAGGAACCATTGTGCCCTGAGGGTCACATTTTGCTGTGTTCAATGCACCTTGTCCTGATGTTCCTGTGACTAATTTCCTATCACCCTACTCCAGGTAAGGAAGCAATAGCAGGATGTGTGTCCTTGGCTGGACACGGTGCCCGGGGCAGTGGGTGACCTGGATAGCCACATGCCCCTCCTGGCAGGAACATCTCCCAAACCTCAGGAAAGGTGCAGGTACGTTCACTTGCCACTCACCTTTGGAACCAAAATAAAGAGCACATGACACATGGAACCCAAGGGACCGAGAGGTCCTTCCAGCGAAGACAGCTAGCCAGCAGCACATGACCTGGATTCCTGCAGGGGACAGAGGGCTGGGTTATGTAACTCCTCCAGTCCCATCCAATTTTAACCTAGTGAGTCTGAGTGACCTTTATTAAGGACTAATAAACATCAGCTCTTTCAAGAGATAAAAACATTTGGGGCAAAAAATAAGCTCTCTAGTTTAAGGTGGGAGTACATTTTAATTACTGGAGAGATTTTCTTTTTATTATTATGCAGTTTTTTGGAGATTTGACTGAGTTTTTTTATGGGCCCCTAGAGCCAAAAGGGCTTGGTTGGGTGTACTCTCGGGACACGTCAAGCTCTCAGCTAGATGTTACATCGTGCTGGTACTAGTGCTCAACCTCCAGAAATGCACTCCTGAAATTAAAGCAGAAGTCTCAGGGATGTACACACAATGGAATATTACTCAGCCACAAAAGGGAATGGCATCACAGTGCTAGCAACAATGTGGGCGGAACCCAAGGACATGATGTGACGCAAACCAAGCCAGGTGCAGGAAGACAAGCGGCATGATTCCACGCACATGCGGAAGTCCAAACAGCTGATCTCCGTGAAGCCGGGAATAGACTCGTGGTCCCTGAGGGCTGGGAACAGGAGGGGAGAGAAGAGAACGGTGGGATAACATACCCAAAGCCAGTTATCGAGAAGGAAGAAGTTCTACCGCTCTGTCACTGTGCCATGACTCATTTACAGTTTGTTATGCATTTCATAAAGAACTAGAGGAGAAGAGTTTGAAGTTTCCCAATGCAAAAGAGACAGAAATGGTAATTATCTGGATTAGATCAGGACACGTTGCGTACCTGTATTAAATTATCACACAGAGCCCAAAATGTGTAAAGTGGAAAGGAAAGGAACTGCCCAGGAGGGAGGATGCAGCCTGCTGGTGCTCAGTTTCACAGCGACTCTTGTGGAAATCCAGGCAGGGCTCACAGCAAAAAGGTCCTGGCGTGGGAGAAGCTGGACTGAGCTCGAGGACGGGCAGGTGGGCGTCGGAAGCAGGGGCCTCACCTCTTAAAAGGGGAGCAGGGCTCAGGCCAGCAGCTCTGGGTTTGCAGGACTGGGGGGCGGAGTGGAAGCACTGGGTGACCTGAAAGGGACCCAATTCCAGAAAAGCACCGTGGCAGTGGCTCTGTGGAGGACCCTGAGGCATGGGGGAGCCGTGAGTCCCTCTTCACCTCCGTCCTGCAGGCCCAGCGTCCTGGCTCCCCGTGTGCCTCTGTGTGAGCCCCGTGTGCCTCTGTGCCCCGTGTGCCCCGTGTGCCCCGTGTGCCTCTGTGTGACCTTGGACAGCTGAGCACCCTGCAGGGCACTCAGCCTCCGCACGAGACAGGGCTTCCACGTGTGAGGCGTCTGCTTCAGGTTGCATGATTTAAACGAGAACGGCAGAGGGCACAGGCAGGGGGAGAGGAGCAGGGGGAATGCGCCTTCTGGCAGAGGCACCTGAGCTGAATCACACAGCCTGAGTTGGCTCTGGCAAAGAGGATGGGAAAGCATGGGCGGGGCGTGGGTGATGATCATCAAGGAAAAGGAACAAACAGCCCAAGAAGGCGAGGGCCCAGTGTCCTTCTTTCCGTCCCGAGGCCGTGGATCCTCAGCCTGGCTTCTCCGTGACCAGCAGACGGGGCGACCTCTTTCCATGTGCTTCCTGCTGTTCTACGCTGCAGTGGTAAGTTCCGGTCCTGCAGAGATGAACAGGTGTTCACAAGAGGGAAGCAATGGTGGATAACATTTGCAAAGGACACAAACCTCGCAAGCCACTGATTCGCAGAGGTTTTTGGCTTATGCTCAGGGTCCGTATCTGTATTGTTTTGAACCCATCTGTTTGGTACCTGAATATTGATTGACATCTAGCAAGCCCAGAGCACTGGCCGAGGCACTGAGGGACAAGTGGGTGGCTATGGTCCTATGGTCACTGGGGTCACGGTCTGCAGAGGAACACATTTAACAACAATGGCAGCAGCTCCAACAGAGTGCCCAGGTGACTTTATGCCTGGTGTTTTAGCAGCTCAGGGGCAGAAGAACCTTAAGCACCTGTCTCCAGGAGGGTGGCTGTATACGAGGTCCCCTGCAGGACACCCATGCAAGAACCTTGGAGCTCAGTGCCTGAGTGAGAGGTGCACGTCTTGGAGGACGAGGTGGCAGTCAATGCTTGGGGTATGGTGACTCAGGCCAAGAAGCCCCTCCCGGAACCGGTGGGATGCAGGGGTGGAGCAGTGTCGGGCTGGGTGGCACAGGCAGGGAGGGCGGAGCAGGCCCTGGGAGCCTGGTTCTCTCGGGGTTGCCGATGGGTTGTTGCACCTCCCGGGGTGACAGAATGGTAGTGGTTGAAGGTGTCCCATCCAAGCAGTTACCTCACTGCAGTGAAGGTCACATGTCATGTCACAGTGTACCATGACATAAGGTATACCCTGGCATCCCTTAAAAAACAAAACAAAACAAAACAAAACTGATTTTCCAAACAACCCAGAAGCTGTTTCAATGTCAGCTGAGCTTCCCGATGAACAAAGACTGAGAGTGTGGGAGACCAAGAGCGGGTGGGGACGTGGTCCCCGCCCCAGACAACTTGACCCGAGCTGCAGGCTGCAGACGCAACTTGAATTTCTCGAGGGTGAGTGGTTTGATCGACCGAATTTTTGAGCAGAGTGGATTTCCTGGACTTTGCCCTGCTGGCCCGGGGCTGGTCCCACGGGTGGCTCTGTGCAGCCCCCGGTGCGAGGCTTCCCTTTCTGGGACGGAAGGGTGTGTGGCTGTCTCGTGCACCGGACCTGCTCCGGAGCAGCGGGAACATGGATGCTGAGGGCCTTGGGCGCCTGGCAGTGTCTGCAGCTTGTGAGCTTCCCGTGTCGCGTGGGCTCCCCTGTCCCAGTGTGGCTCAGCAGTCCCTCGGAAGGTGTGGGGGGCAGAGGATACCTAGGCTTGGTCTAAATGGTCCTGCATTTTCTCTCTCTCAGACCCAGGAAGTTGCCTGCCTACCCAAAGAAATTGATTTTTGGACTCAAATACCTTTAAAAACAAAACAAAACAAAACAAAACAAAAAAAGAGCAATCATTTTGTAATTAGGTGTCCAATTCAACTTTTTTTTTGCTTTCTTAAAATTTTTTTTAATGTGGTAGATTTTTTTTTTTCTGGGAAAATTCTTAGCATTTAATTGCGCTTAAAAATTGTGGAGGCTGTCAGAGTAAATTGCAGACAGAATAGTCTCACCCAATAAAAGAGTCCTGTGATTGTCACCACTGTCAGGCATCGCAGATAAAGTTGTGGGAAGGACGATTTAGTCTCCACCGTGAGCCACAATGCAAATCAGTATTCAGCAAGGAGCTCGCAGGCTGAAAGGCAAACGCCCAGGTTAGCAGCCATGATGGTGGAAGAAACAGACTTTGTTTTTAAAACGATTCCAAATTTGCCCCTAAAAGAAAAAGTAGAAACATCTATCCTTTTGGTTTTAAGTTAAAACAATGACATTATATCTATAAACACTTTTTTGGAAAAGGCAAACCAGCTTTTATAACATATTTTGAATAATAAAGGATAAACGACGTGGCTAGCGCCATGTAACGTTCCATCTGCTTTCGGCTCAGCAAAATTCTCATTTATTGCTGGGAGCGAGTGTGGATCACTGTGCCAGTACCACTGTAGATTTTTCTTTGGAGACCACACAAGGGACCACCTTCCAGGGATGAAAAACAAGTCCTTTTATTTATTCACCCTGGGAAACACTTTCATCCTTTGTTCATCCATGTTTGATAAGTGAGCTTCTAGCAATGAATTGATTTATTCTCATGAAAAGCAGACTGTTCCAGCATCTCAACTGTTCTGGGGGACTTAGGGGTCCCTGTACTTTTCATTCTCCTTCTTTGAGATCAGCCGATAATAAACCCTAAGCAGATGATTACTGAATTTATGAAGGAAAGAGAGTCATTATCATCGAGGTTACTTTTAAGTAACTATATTATATCTATCAATTTCTAATATACAAATATGTATTACATATTCTTGATAGATCCAAGGTAGACAGGGAAAGCATCTTCTTTATGCTTTTATCGACTTACTTCTACTTCTTGGCATTGTGGGAAAAAGTGGGTTAAATAACAGATTGCTAAATTGTTGACACTCCTAAGGAAAGAGACCCTCAGTGAGAGTAAGAGTAGAACTCAGGAGTCAGAAGTCCCAGGTCCACCCAGCTCTCCAGCTTTGTGCTGTGTTGTGCAGGCAGCTTGATCTCTCTGGACCTCGATGCTCTCACCTGGAAAAGGGGTAGGTATTAATACCTTCATCACAGAATTACTGCAAGGTGGGGCACATAAGCCAAGTAGCACCTGGCACAGGGCCTGGCACCGTGATGGTGTTTAATAATGGAATCAGTCCTGAAGGACGCGGCAGAATTTTACAGAAAGAGAATTAGAAAAATGGAGGTGGCTAAATATTTGTGCATTCTTTCAAATAGCATGGTCACAGTATCTGTCTATCACCTGTCCACTGGGTCACGTACATTCCCCAGCTCTGAGCCTGAAGAAGTATATGTAGCTGTTGACCCTGGGTGCTCTTAGGTCATCAGTGTGAAGTGCGCGTGCACACACACACACACACACGCATCTGGGCACATGTATGTGTACACACACGTGCACCCATGCCTGATCCACTCGTAAGCCTTTTGTGCTGAGGTAGCAGCAGCAGCAGGCTGGTTTTGCCTCACGCCTGCTCCGGTGGTAGGAGGAGCCATGTTGCCCACTGTGTCTTGGGCCCTCACTTAGAGACGAGCATGCCCACTGAGGCAGAAACCCTCACTGGGGGCTCCCCTTCCTTGTCCTCCTAGAGAGAGCTGGCAGCTGGCCCCGGCCTCTGGAGCCTCCTATCCCGGGCAGGCGGTGGCCCTCAGAGAGGATCAAGAGCACAGCACTGGCCATAGATGGCCTTGGCACATCCTGCTGTCTCCCTGGTTGTGGGCAGCCTCAGAACCTTCCAGAAGGGAACCTTTCAGAAGGGTGTAGAGTTTGCAAGGGAATAGATTTAATACAGGACACATAATTTATAAGATTATTTCATAATATTCACCAAAAAAGTCAAAGGTAGAAGAGCACAAAAGATCTGTCCACACACTGGAGACCCAAAGAATCCAGCTGAGGGCCTGGGTTCCATGACAGTGTCCTCCACAAGTTCAGCTGGAGGCCGAGAGCCCATGACAATGTCTCATGCAAGTCTGTATCAAGGACCTGTCAGTGGTGGAAGCTAGAAGGTCTGCACCAGCAGGATGAAGGGTACTGAGCTAGATTATGTGGTAAATATTGATGCTACTAATCAACACCTGACTAGGCCAAGTGTAAAAATATCCTACATATCTAATATTTTTAGAAGTGTATAAAATATATTATCTTTTTTTCAGGCTATAAAATTAGGCTCAAATCCATGTATTGAAAGCCTTTTCAAGGACATACTTATGGTACCTTGGCAAAAAAAAATATTTAGGCTTGGACTTACCTATGTAAACCAATTTGTATAAAGCATCAGTTATTTGATTTAATTTGGGTAGTAGTTAACAGCTGGCTTGTTGGTCCAGTTTGTTACTCAGTGGTACAATGATTGCTTAGCATGCTCAAAGCCCTGATGCTGTAAAAAAATTGGTTTGCATGGGTACAATCTAAACACGAATCTTATTTATTAAAAGATAACATTTTTGTCTCAAGTTTTGAGCAGAGATTATATAATAATAATTATTATTATAATAAAACAATTATAACCACAATTATATAATTATTATATAATAATTATAATAATATAGTAATTATTATATTCATATTATTATAAGATGTATTACAGCTTTTTTTCTCTCAGAGATAAACTCTGCTGTGATTCCGTGTCTTCGGTTTGTCCTGAAGCTAGAGATTGATAACAGCTGACGCCAGTTCCATGCTGGTTGTGTCCGGGTCTGCTGAGGGCTCTGCCTGTGTGACCTCATCATTCCCGGGATTGGCTGGCGAGACAGGCTGCGTTGTCACCTGACATTCAGAGGGCCAGCCCGCAGCACAGTGAGGGTGACCTGCTCCCCCAAGGTCAAGGGGGCTTTGGGCCGGGGTTCAGCCGCTCAGCTTAAGAGCCTTCCCGATAGCGCGTGCTGCTGCTCCGTATTTCCGGAGCTTGTGGGGATTCTTGATGTTAGTGACAGTTTCCTACTGTACAGCAAACTAAATGCAGTGAGGGTGCGTGGATGCGAATGAGGACCGCTGGGTACATTTCACGGCAGGAGTGAGTGTTTCCAGAGCTCCTTCGGCACTAGGCAGTCCACGCGTCTGGTCACCTTGCTCGTCTCCCAGACTCTGCACCCGACACCCACAGCCCGAAGGAGGAGAGGTTTGCTTTGGCTCACAGTGTGTAGAGGCTTCAGTCTGTGGGCGGTTGGCACGGCTCGGCTCGGCAAAGGGAGGCAGAGAGGGATCAAGGGCAGGGCAGGGAGATGGACCCCTCCAGGCCACGCCTCCAGTGCCCCCTCCTCCCGCCAGGCTTCACCCCTCGAAGTCACACTCTGCAGAGCCTCCTCAGTGGATGGGCCATCCATGAGAACCACATCCCCAAATCCAGTCACCACCTACAAGAGCGTGAGGCTTTGGGGGACAGCTAGATAGGAGCTGCTACACGGTGGCACTGAGGAGGGTTCACCCAGCCTGAGAGCAAAATTACTGCATGATAAGCCAGGTATGGTAGCCTGTCCCTGAGGTCCTGGGTTCTCATGAGACTGGGGCAGGAGGATCGGCTGAGCTCAGGACCTCAGGCCAGCCCGGGCAACATTCTGAGACTGTCTCACAGCACCACGCTGGGAGGCTGAGCAGGAGGCGCCCATGGTGGAGCCCAGTCTAGGCCATTTAGCAACTTAATGATACTCTCTCAAAATGAAAGTTAAGAAAAGGTACTAGAGTTGTAGTGCGCTGTGGAGGTCTTAACATCCATCCTCAGTCCTCAAAAAGAAGCAAGGAAGAAAGGAAGCAAGGAGGATAGGCGGGTTTCCGCATGATCATCGGAGGACCTTTCCCAACTGCGTTTGTCCTGTGAACTATCACGGGAAGCCAGTGCCGCGTGGCCAGTGCAGATGGAGCCAGCCCCTCCTGGGCATCTTCCCCAGAGAGCAAGCACTGCGTGACCGCGGGGTGTGCACACCCATGTTTACGGCAGCACCGCGCCTGACGGCCAATTCCTGGGAGCAGCCTGTATGCCCATCAGTGGACAAGTGTGTAAAGAGACGCAGTGTTTACGTGGGCACCACGGAGGCCCGTAGTGCTGTGCCACGAAGGAGGGTAAACTGCAGACGGTTGCTGGAAAATGGATTCACCCGCAAAACGTGATGTGCAGTGAAATAAATCGGACACCCAAGCTTAGGTGCCGAAGGGTGTCTCTCATCTGAGTGGCCACAGTACACATAAAGAGCAAAGTAAAAGATAAATGGAGTCAGGGAGATCTTTGCACATGGGAAGGGGACTGAGAGGCCAAGGGGGGGGGAGACACTGAAAAGGCCTCGAGGCCCTGAGCCAAGCTCCCTCGGGAGTGCCTTTATTCTGTGCTGCTGAAGGCCTCTGGGAGGCTTTAACTGCCAGAGTGAGACAGTGGGGCTGCATCCAAATCGTCATCTTCGGTTCCTCAAGAAAACCAGGAGGGTCAGAAAGGGCCAGTCCAACATGAACTTGGTCGACAGCAGCCAAGGACAGCAGCACTTAATGAAATATTGATCGGGGATTGTGTGCTATTGAAACCGGATCGGGTCCCGTGGGCTGCCTGACCCAGCCGTGACTGAGGGCTCAGCAGACCGCCGGGAGGAATGGCGCGCCCGGTTTGTGACACTTGTGTATTTCAGCACATGTGATTTACTGGCGAAGTCACAGATGAGCAAATACCCTTGACGGGAATGTGTCCCTCCACCTGCCTGGAGAGATCCCAAGAGCCTTTGCGGCTGGGGGAGGGAGGGCCAAGAACAGAGACTTTTAGACTGAGTCAGGCTCCGTGGGGAGCCAGAGGTATTTGTGCAGATTTCAAAGCAGAGAAGAAATACACTTCTAGAGGAAGCAAGAAACTCGTCTCTAATTCTGCCCACCGGAGTCCGTGGCACAACTTCCAGATGGTGATATTCAGTTTCTTTTGATATTTCTCCAGCTAGGGATATGAAATACATATGAGAAAAAAATATCTTACGCCTTGGGGAAAAAAAAATAAGCACATCCCGAGGGCTGACAACCTCTCGTCCAAATGGGATGATACATGGGTTGTCATGAGGTCAGGTGGAGGTGTGACTTCGGAGAACAGCTAAACCTCACAGGGCCACGCGGGGATCGGTGGCCTCACCTGTCCCAGGCACCTGGTATTCCCTGTGCTCCAAAGAAAGTCTGGGTGTTGGGTGCTCAGATACCTCCCAGCCAAGTGACTTACTGATCGGCACCTGTGAGTGTAGAAACAGCAGACGTCTGAGAGGGAGAAGTGCTTTGGGGCAGCGATGTAAGATGCATGGGTGGGCGGCTGAGAAGTCCGTGGTGATACTGGATGATGGCTGAGTTGGATAATGGAGTATTTCCATTGATTCTTCACTCCATCTTTTTAGTTCTGGAGGTGGGTTATACAGATTAACTGGGTTCATTTTGGCAGGTTTGCACATGAGCATAATATACTTTAGTCATTTCTTCCCCTCTGCCTCCAACCCATTCCATCCTCCTTCCCTGGTTTTAAAGTTTTTGTGGGGGTTCAATGTGTATAATGTATTTTAATCAAATGGACAACCCAAAGAGGAACTTCAAAGTACATGTGATCAATTCACATGCTTAATGAGATTTAGTGGCACCAAGGATTTTGGTAGGCTGGGAAAAAAAAAAGGAAAAATGGACTCACTGGTGAGTTCAGAAGGCATTTGTATTCTGAAGTAATTTTATAATTCATTAGAAGAGAGCTGATTTTCCTCCATTTCCCTCTCTCTCTCTCTCTTTCTGTCTTTCTTGGGATTGAACTCAATGCCTTTGAGCATCCTATGCTTTTTTGTATTTTAATTTCGGAACAGGATTTTGCTCAGTCACTAAGTTGCCGGGCTGGGTTTTAATTTAGGATACTCCTGCCTCAGCCTCTGTGATGGTTGATACATTGTGTCAATTTGAGTTTAGAAGTTTAGCTAAGAGACTCAGCAGGGAGCCAGGGTTCTTTGTAAATATCCTCATCCTGTGCAAGAGGAGGGCTCAGAGGTTTTGTGAGTGCTACGCCTGCCCTGGGGGGCGAGAGGCGGCCTGCATACAACATAAGGGAGAAAAAGGGGTTTGCTCCCTGCCCCCTTTCTGTTCTGGCTGCTTTTGCTGGCTCCTGCTTGAAGTGCTGCCCCTGTGCCATGCTACCCTGACTTGGAGCCAGCTAATTATGGACTGAAACCTCCACAAACAGTGAGCTAAAGAAACCTTTCCTTCCTTCATTTTGGGTGTCCAGCATTTTGTCCTAGCAAGGAGAGACAAGTAACCAAGACAGCTCCCAGCGTACTGGGATTACAGGATGAGCCCCTGCTCCCAGCTTCTTTCCTTCTTTTCTAGGATGAGTCCACGTCCTCAATTGTTTTAATTGGACAAAAGAATTTGTTTTGCATGCAGCTGCTCCAAACCCAAGGGAAATAAAGGGTGTAAAGTTCCCTGAAGGATGTTGGCCCCAGACGGCAGAAGTCAGTTTGAAAAATCTTAGCTTTGAGAAGGTGGCAGAATTACATAATTATTCACAACTCATAAAATGAAAAAAAATAACCCTCTTCCAAATGTGAAGTTGTGAGATAACAGAAAGCGCAGATTCTGGACTTGGGGAGGGCGTGTGCGTCCTCCCCCTCCCACACAGAAGACGCCCTGCACCAGGCTGCTGGCTGATCGTGCGCCCTGTGTGCCCCTGGCCAGGCGGGAGACTGGGGCTGCAGCTGCTCTGCCCCTGAGCACCTGCCAGGAAGGGGGTGAGTTGGGGACTGAAGGTGCAGTGGTGGCTGGAGAAGTGGGTGGTGGCCACCCCGGAGGTGGCACCAGGCCTCTTCCTGCCCCCACACAATGTCTCTGTGCCAGGTGGGGTGGAGTCATCATCAGATGGGTCCAGGAGTCTAGCTCTGGAAGGGAGCCTGCCTGCCTTTTCATCCCGAGGAGGTGCAGCTTTGCTGAGCCAGGTTCAGTCTCCAGAGCAGGGGGTTTCCTGTGAGCAGTCTCAGGGTGCTGCCAGCGGTGGCTAAACATGACTCATGGGGACTGTGTTGGGGCCCCTCCTGGCTGGGCCCCTATGAGCCCCTGGGGTTCCTGAGGGAGGCACATGGATCTCCTTCTGCAGGGGGCCTCCCACCCAGAGCAGGGGTGGGGAGAGGGTGTGGTGAGTCCACCCCCTGCAGCTGGGCTCTGCGGGGTGGGGAGGAGCTTGCTAATCCAGGGAGAGTTGGGGAGCAGAGCCCAGGGGACGGACCTGGGCCCAGGATACCTCCCACGGGGCCACTGTGAGGGCTGTGAGTCCTCATCCAGGGGATAGGTAGTGGTGACCAGGCCCAGCCAGTGGGCAGCTTTGAGAGAGAGGGTGTCACATGGGCAGGACCTGAGGCCACCTGGGCTGGTGGTTTTGTAGGGTGACAGAAGTGGAGAAGGAGTCCCAGGCCACCAGTTCCAGGGTGGTCCCAGGATTTGGGAAAGGTAGCAAGGCCACCCTGGCAAGGCCACGAAGGAAAGGCGTGGTCAGTGGCACGGATGCTGCAGAGACCTCCAAGAAAAGTGTTGGCCGTCCTAATTGGGGGGACCTGGGCCCTGTCAGAGCAGATACAGGACCCATAGGTGCATGGCACAGGTGGAAGCACAGAGGACAGAGGCTGGGCTTGCCTGTCACAGGCCTTTGGTGGCCGGAGGCCGTGGCCAGGGCTGTGTTTGGGTTGGAGCTCTTCCCCTCTGCTTCGGCAGGCTGTGGTCAGCAGCCCTGCTCTGATGGGCTCTCACTGAAGTTTTAGAAAAGCATTTAACCCGCAAAGGGAGTTAGATCCATTGTGACCCTGAGCGGGAGAGCGAAGGGCCAACCCCAAGTCCACCCACTGTGTGCTGAGGCCCTTCCTGACGTGTCCTCTCCTGAGGGGATTCCTGCTGCGTTTTCCGAGTGTCTGCCAGGCACAGGCACGGCAGTGAGGTACAGCGGCTGCTCACGGGGGCCCACGGTCCAGCTGTTCCACGCAGTGGGAGTCGGGGAGGATCTGAGCTTCCAGAGCCCGAGACCCCGGAGGACCAAGATCAGGAGGAGCAGCCGCGGCGTCCAGCTTGCATGTGGGTGCTGAGGGGACCAGCGAGCCAGGAGAGCCACAGCACGGACGGTTCCGTATCAGCCTGCACGTGGTCCACAGCGAACCCCACCCACGGGGAAGTAAGGAGCCTTGTGCCATAGTGACTGTGGCCACCAAGGGGCTGGAATGGCACATAAGTGACGCCATTTAGACTTGAGCATCTCTGGCTTTTTTTCCTTTCTTGCCGCAGTATTTGATGTGACAGCTTTTGTTTGCTCACACTTGTCCCTCTTTGAAAATTCTCACATCAGCAGTAAACGCTGTTTCTTTTTCCTGTAACATCTTGAGCTTGGTATCCAGTGATGGGAGAAGTTACTCTTGCATTACTTGGAATTGTAACATTATGCCTGATTTGGTGGGGTTGGGGCGGGGAGTTACAGTCATTTAGATCTCAAAACACGGCACATTTTGCAGATAGGTCCTTGGAAGTGTGACTGCTAGTTAGTCATCTATAAAAGCGATTTTTTTTAACCACAGGGAAAAGACTCCGTTGCTGGAATTCTAGGAAAGGGCTGATCTGAGGACCTGTCTGGGCAAGGGCAGTATGGTCGCTGTCCACAGCGAGGTCATGGCCATCTTCTGGGGTCTGGCAGGGGGTGTGGAATCCAGCAGGAGGGGCTCAGCCCTCCCTGTCCACCGCCAGGAGGAAGCTGGCCCCAGGCAGGGTTGCAGGTCCTGTCTCACCCTGGGGTCACCGCTGCTGTGCAGTGGATGCTTCCCGGAAGTCAGCAGCAGGCTTCAGGTCCCTGGAGTCTACGCCTGCGGTGGGGTTCAGGAGAACAGGCAGTCTGTCCTCCCTGAGAGCTCCTTATAGACCAGCTCAGCCCTGCGGCGAGCCGCAGCTCACCACTCTTGGGGAGTTGTGAAAAGAGGGTCCTGCTCCCCGCCCTGCCCTTACCTGGCTGCGAGCCTGCATCTCACATCTCCAGGCCCCCTGTGGTCCCTTGCGGGCATGGACCTGTGGGCACGCATCGTGTGGCCCAGGGACCTGCTGATGGCGACTGTCCTCCCCTGTGTCTTTTCGGGGGTGGCAGTGGGGTACACATGTGGTGACTGTGGGGCCTGGGTGCTGAACCACGCAGGCGAGCTGCCTGGTATTTCCGAGTCTTCTGTATACATCGCTGGAGTGCCGCGTTACCACTCTAAAGGAGCTCGCGGGGGAGCCAAATGCCAGTGGCGTTCTGTCACGTGGGCTGCAGTGTAAACTGTGGCAGGGTTGAGCCGAGGACTCTGTGGAGAAACCTGTAAGTAATTAAGCCCGCCCAGCAGGAAGGTACCAGGGAGCCTGCAGCCCATTAGGACGAGCAAGAGTGAAGCCTTCCTTGATGGTTTACTCTTCTTCGGGTCTCTCTCTCTAATGTGAGTAAATAAAGACTTCTGGCGAGATGGAAACATCATGTATCTCGTTTCTAACCTAAGGAGGAAGAGAGAGAGAGAGAGAGAGAGAGAGAGAGAGAGAGAGAGAGAGAGAGAGAGAGAGATGCAGCATTGTCGGTCACATGTTTTAAATTGCTGAGGTCAGGACAAAACTTAGATTACCCTGTTTCAGCAATTCCCAAACCATGTTCCGGGGAACAGAAGAATAGGAGCTATTTCACTGTGGGGGGCGGGGGTTCGTGGCCAGCTGCACCCCACCAGCCCTGCTCCTTTCCCTGCCCTGCAGGTCACCGCGCTTTGGTCCTGAAAGCGCTCGATCTGCTGTGCCAGTCTGCTGTTTCGCACCCTGGCAGCCTCAGCCAGGGGTCCCGCTGGCATCTGATGGAACCCACGTGCTGGAAACGTGCCCTCCCCACTCCGTCCTTCTCTGTGTTGGTGTCACAGCGCTGTATTCCCCTGGGTTGCCGCGTAGTCCAGGGTGATGTGGGGACAGGCCACGCTGTTCCCTCGCCCCTGCATGTTCACAGCGCCCGGGCGACGATGGGCCTAGGTGGTGACCGTCAGAGCTTTGTCTTGTGGTGGCTCCCTGAGGGGCACCCGGGCACATGTGGGGATCTGCTGACGGGGCCGAGGGTAAGGGATAGAAGCGGGGAAGCGGGTGGATGATGGAGCGAGCATTTAGAGCTGGCTCCGTTCCACCGTTTTCCTCCCACGTCCGGTTCCATGGGGTGACGTGAGCACCCTGCATGCGCTCGACGCTCTCTCTGTCTCTGCACTTGCAAGGATGGAAGTTCATGGGAAAAGTCTTTCAACTTGGAGAACGAACTCGCTGGAGGGATGAGGGCTCCGGGCCGACGCAGGCGGCTGGCTGGTGAGTGGACGGCCAGCATCACAGGGTCACAGGCTTGGAGCAGCCAGCTCAGGGCCCCACCTCCAGCACCTCTGGTTTTTATTCTCATCATTCTGGGCCAGCGCTTGGGTTTCTTTCTTTTTAAATATTTAAAAATACTCTGTTTATAAGTTAAGGATCCATAGTAGGTAATTTAAACTATTAAACATTTAATTTTAATAACCCCCACCCCGGGAGTCTGGGGAGATCTAGTGAAGCCCGTCTGTCTTCTGTGCGGTCCTCCTATGCCAAGCTTTGAACAGTGAGTGCCAGGCTGTGGACCCAGGGCGGCCCTCACAGGACGAGGTGGCTGAGGGTTCAGGCCTTCAGAAAGGGACAATACAAGGACACGGGCACCTAGGGGCTCTTGAGCAGTCCCTGACTCCAGGAAATACAGCCGGCCTGGGTCACTAGCAGAATGCTGCAGACAGGGAGGTGGGACTCTGAGGCTTTCCAGGCCTCCCCAAGGTCCCCCACTGTGACCAGGGACTGCAGTGCTGCCAAGAGCAGCACCAACTGGCCTCTATGGAGGGTGCCATCTTGCCAGGCCTTCCGGGGTCGGTGACCTCGCCTTATCTCTTCACGGCCTCTTCAGGAGAGACTCTCCACTGGCAAAAGTGGTAGTTAGATCTGTGACTGACTTGTGAGAACGTCTGTGTTACAGTGTCCATTGTTAAATGACGAACACAAATTCTGGAATTCTGAGTAAGGAAGGCTACTTACTCTTTGGTACAAGCAAGTACCAGCCGGACCCTGTGAATGTGAGAACTTCCTGTGTTTGCCAAAGCGAGAGGAAGGGCATGGTGGGGCTTGGGGCACGAGGGGGAGGGATGATGTCCACCTTTGTGCAGTTTCCTTGCATTGTTTCATTATAATAAACTTAAAATGTTTTCATAATTTGAGACAAGTGCATTTATTTAAAAAATTAAAAAATAAGGTAGTAGAAATGTGAAGAAGTGACTTGGGCACCCTGCTTGCAGTGGAAATGCTCATGAATTTTTTGGTTTTTTTGGTTTTGGGTTTTTTCCTTCTGTACTGTGGACTCGCTTGGTGATCCCTGGGTGGTGGGCTTGTTTGGTGGACCTGTTCAGACCCTTTCTCAGGATAACGTTATTAAGAGTTTACTCATGTTACGTGAAATAAGTCAGACACATAAGCTCAAGTACTATATGGTTTCTCTTGTATGAGAACCCTAAATAAAGAACAAAATGGGAGAGGGAGAAATAGGAAATAAGAAGAAGTCCAGACACTTTTCCACAGTACAAATCCCATTGTTTTAAATATGTTTCAATACAGAGACCACTTGGTTGCATTTATATTACTAGCTTATCTTAATTAATAGAAAATAATTATTTGCTGTTTGTTTCTTCCTTCCAAAGAAGCTTTTGGTTTGTGTCTAATACTTT